>JACEGQ020000082.1:0-25000 GCA_015852605.2 Populus deltoides | reverse complement strand
GCACATAAGGTATAGGATAACTAGAAAGGCTTGTATGGCTGAGTTGAGGAGGAGCTAAGCGTTATTGCATATTCTAATTAGCCCTTCTTCTCTTCCCGCTTCCCCTCCGTACTGTATGTAGAGAGCACCGCCTCAGAAGGTATTTGATCTGTATTTCCATTTCCAATACTCCTGTGTTAAGGAGTTTCCCTGAAAGCTATGTTATGCCTTTTTACCTCTCCCTCTCCCTATCCCTATAAGCTGGCTGTATCGAGTGTATCATCCATGTACGTCTAAAGTAAGAGCACCCAAAGCTATCATATCTGTAATTACATGCATCTCCTTTTTTGAAGTTTGAAGAAAGGGGCATCCAGGATATCTTGTAAAAGAAAAGCTAATGCATCGGTTAAAACCAGATGAATCAATCTTAATGAGGGTAGGATGGCGAAACGAACCAAGAAACAATCCATTTATTCAATAGCTTTTTTTATTAGTTTGCGAAATGAAACTCGATTCTTTAATTGTCCAGCTGAAAATTCTCCAAGAACATTTGGGGGTGCATGTAAGGGTTTTCAATTCTTGTAATAAAAATGTTGAGTTTTTAGTTCATACAATTAAGTTCTTTTTGTACATTGATTTAGAATTCTCTCTTATTAGTTTGAATAAATGTGGAATTATTATCCCAATTTGAGTACCTCCCAGTTGAACATTCTCAATTAACATGGCTCTAGATTCAAGGGTTCCTGCTATAGTCAAACACGAGGGAAAGATAATTTATATCGATATTGAATAAGATTATTTTATAGGGGAATGGTTATATTGTAAACATTCCATTAGTTATGTATCAACATTCCAACAAAAATACTTGTATGCATCAAAAAACTTAGGTTCGGCAAGGATTTCTTAGTCTAAATCATTGTATAGAAATATAAGTCTTTGGTTGATGTAGGTTCATGTAATTTATTCTTTATTAATATTTTTTTTTAATCGAACTTTGAATTGAATAAACGGAATTGCTCTATAGAATCTAATTTTTTTTTTACAATTCCTAATATCGAGTGTATTATAATATTATGATTGGACCCGTATATGTTTGGTAAAAAGAAATAATCTTCTTCTTTGAGAATAATCAAAAAAAGAAAGTTTTTAATTGGAACATGAAAACGTGAATGAATTTGTCCTAATTACTCTTTGAAACTGAGTGGATGAAGTGAGGAGCTTTTCGACCGATGAAAAGGGTCCAATGACTTCGAAAGAATTGAATGATGAGTTGTATGGTCGAGGTGCAATTTCATTTTCTGAATCTCAGTTAATGAATCTCCCGCTATAGGGATTATTTCGAGGTGTTACGTATATGAGCCTCTTCAAACAGGGCTTATTGTTATTGACTTAATGATCCCTATAGGACGTGATCAGCGAGAATTAATTATTGGGGACAAGCAAATTGATAAAACAGCAGTAGCCATAGATACGATTCTCAATCAACAAGGGCAAAATATAATATATGTTTTATGTAGCTATTGGTCAAAAAGCATCTTCTATAGCTCAGGTAGTAACTACTTTACAGGAAAGATGAGCAATGGAATATACTATTGTGGCAGCCGAAACGACGGATTCCCCAGCTACACTACAATATCTGGCTCCTTATACAAGACCAGCTCTGGTTGAATATTTTGGCATGAGGGTAGCCAGTACGCCCATTTCATCAAGATAAACAAGACATATCCTATCATAACTTGTTCTTGATAAGAAAAAAAGCGCAGCACCAATAAATCCATGAGATATTATTTGTAAAATGGCCTTGTTGAGTCCCATATCGCTTATAAAGCAAATTCTCATACTTGTAAAACCCATGTGATATACAAAAGAATAGGCTATTCTTTTTTATAAAAAAAATTGACCAAAAGATGCTGAAGCTACATAAATTATTTGTATTGCGCCTGCTATTATCAACCAAGAAGAAAATATAGAATGGGCATAGGATAATAATTCCATATTTATTTAAACCAATCCATATGCTCCCATTTTAAATAAGATTCCAGAATCTATAGCCGAACTAATAGGAGAAAGACATCCTAGGGATAAGAGATATAAGGCTAAAGAAAGAGTCAAAAAAGAATCTTTCGTGTATAATCTCGGATGTTATCAGTTCCAGTGTATAGACCAAATAATACAATGCAAGCAAAAATTCTTAGATTCATGGAGATATAAAAGAGCATACCCTTTCACAATACGTTTTCGATCTGTGTTAGCTTTTACTGCATACTTGCTTAGTGAAAAAAATTATATATATTTTTAAATGGTTTTTATATGCTCATGATAAAAATAATTTTTTAAAAAAATTTTAAAAATTTTTTAATAAAAAACACTTTAAATAAAAAACAACCGCTTAAATACCCTTCAATATTTAAAAAAAAAATACCCTATTAGGTTTGTAATTTCCAACTCATTCTATCTTCCACAACGACAAAAAAGCCTAAATTTGCACTCACATAAGTATAATGGACTTGCAATTCTTAAAACACTTTTTTTCATTTTTATTTATTTTAAGAAGGATGAAAGCCCTCACCCTTTGTTGAAAGATAAGAATAAAACCTAGTCTAAAAACTCATTATCTGTGTCCTGGCTGCGAGGTGATTGTCCTTTTCCAATAATTTCTCCTGCTTTTACGTGGTTTGCTGTACAACAAGATTAGAATTAAGAGAAGAATGGGACAAGTTTAGAAGCAAAAACAAAAACAAAATCCTTAAATCCAAAAGGTCGCCGCATCCTTAAATCGAGCCATCACCACCACCACATCAGCCTCCACCTAAGAACACCCATATTTGCAGGTTGTAATAACTAATTAATATGTATTAAAATTGAAAACAGCGCTATTTATTTAGTTATTCTTAACTTAAAAATGAATAATTTATTAAGCATTCAGTTTCCTCCCACTTTCTCAGTTTTGCAACTTGTCAACCGAGCCTTCTCCACGTCATTCATGTTGCATTTAGCAAAGCGTTGACATAACCCATAATCTACGTTTTTTTCTTCTCTTTATTCAGGTAAACAGATAAAGAAAGACCCTTCATCAGATCTGTGTATTTGTTTTTGGTTGTCTTTATGAACTTGAATTCTGATTCTTGCATGGATTTTCATTTTTAATGATTTTTTTTCCTTACTTCTGGGCCTTGTTTTTGCATTGCTGTTATACGTGCTTGACACTAAGATTTGTGCTCTTTCTTTTTTCTGTTTCAAGTCTTAGTTTGGTTTGATGATGAGAAATTGAGTTGTTTTTGTGTTATATTATTGACTCATCGTTTCTTTATTGTTACTGTAATGCAGATTGATTCTTGGCTTTTTATTTAGCTTTATGATCGAACCATTTGATGTTTTGAAAAGATAGTGGGGTTTTCGTTGGTGAAATTGTGTGTTGGAGATGTGAATTGGAGTGGTTTAAATGTTAATATCTGGGTTTCTATTTATATGCTATTTTAGATAGCATAATTGAGGTTCTGTTTGGCTTTGTGAATTGTGAAGAGAGTTGGAATTTAGTTTCTGTATATTGGGGGTTCGAGATGATTGGGAGAAAAAATATGGGGCGAGCGTCGCCATTGCTTTTGGTGCTTTTGGCACTAGGATTTTTCTTTGCGATGTATAACTTGTTGACTTTGGTAATACAATATAAGGATTCTAGTTCAGGAGCTGGATCAGGGATTCCTGATCCTGTAATACGGATGCCAACCAATTTGAGGAAATTAGGGAAGTCGAATTTGAAATTCCATGTTGCCCTTACGGCTACTGATGCTCCTTATAGTCAATGGCAATGCCGGATTATGTATTATTGGTATAAGAAGATGAAAAACATGCCAGGATCAGACATGGGAAAGTTTACTCGAGTGTTGCATTCGGGAAAAGGTGATCATTTGATGGACGAGATTCCTAGTTTTGTTGTTGATCCTCTTCCGGAGGGCTTAGATCGAGTAAGAATTTTTTATTTTTGCTTTTGCCGCCGTTGCTTATATTTATTTCTCAGCTTTTATTCTGTTACATATTGATTTCAAAGTTAAAATTATTGTGACCTTGAATTTGCTTTAGGAAATGCCTCTTGGTCATTTTTTATTCTTCTCCTTGGCTTGTTTACACATTCTTACCTTGTTAATTTAAAAGTGTTCCTGGTGAATTGATGAGGGATCCTGGAAGTATTGTGTTTCATCAATAACATGAACTATACAGGTTCAATTTTCATTTTACTCAATTATTTCTGGGGCTATGAGAAATCTTGACATTTCTCAAGCATCTTGGTTTTAGATTGATTTCTATCAATAATGATGCAGACATTTAATGTGTTTCCCATACCAAATCTGTGGCTCTTCCTGATATTAGTACAAAAGCAGTCAATACTCATGGTTTGCTTCTATCAAATTATCAATAATTAGTTAATTGCATAATTTGCTCATATAGCCATTTCATGCTCTATCCAGGGCTATATTGTCTTAAATAGACCGTGGGCTTTTGTGCAATGGCTGGAAAAAGCAACTATTGAGGAAGAGTAAGTTTTTAAAGCTATGGTTCACAGTTTCCTTTTTACACCTGCCCTTTCGTTATGACATCTGAAATTTAGTGATTGTATGATTGATACAGAAGCATTTTGTGATTGATACAGATACATTCTAATGGCAGAACCTGACCACATATTTGCAAATCCTTTGCCTAACTTGGCACATGGAGATAATCCAGCAGGGTTTCCATTTTTCTATATTAAACCAACTGAACACGAGAAAATTGTTCGAAAGTTTTATCCTGAGGAGAAGGGTCCTGTGACCGACGTTGATCCAATTGGCAATTCTCCCGTAATAATAAAAAAGGTACTCCTTTTATTTCATTTATAGCCTGTTTAAACCATTTGAACTTCTGAGAATTTTATGCATTTCCATATTAGTTATCAGAGCTCATTATTGTGGGAATATAATTTAAATTTCAGTTGGAAACACATGAAGTGCTGATCATTGACATGCCATTGTCCTTGCCAAAATTTCACTATTGTCGTAGCCATTGGGATGGGATATTTGCTTTATCTCTAAACAGTTTTGCTTATTAACATTTGGTGAGCTACACTTTATCTTTACAGTCACTGCTGGAGGAAATTTCACCAACATGGGTGAATGTTTCGCTAAGAATGAAAGATGACCCAGAGACTGATAAGGCATTTGGTTGGGTGCTTGAAATGTGAGTAATGTTTGATAGGATTCTTTCTATTTTGCTAAAGAATTTAGATCTTGAATGGTTGGTATATATTCAATGTTGCTCACATATCTTTGTTGATCTAAGGTATGCCTATGCTGTAGCATCAGCATTGCATGGTGTGCGGCATATACTCCATGAAGACTTTATGCTACAGGTACCTGTGGTTTATGGTAATGCTTCTTGTATCTCTCTATTTCTTAAAGTCACTCATTCAGAATTGCCTATATCCATGTATGTTTCAGCCACCATGGGATTTGGAAGTTGGGAAGAGATTTATTATCCACTACACTTATGGATGCGACTACAATATGAAGGTAAAAGAAGGGATCTCTCTCTCTCTCTCTCTCTCTCTCTCTCTCTCATATTTATTAACCATCTAGTAAGTGACCCAGTGGTAAGAGTTTGGGACCAAAGGGTTTAATCTCCCTGTGGTCTCAGGTTCGAGCCATGTGGTTGCTAATATGATGGTCACTAGAGACTTACATGGTCGTTAACTTCAGGGCCCGTGGATTAGTCGAGGTGCGTGCAAACTGACCTGGACACCCATGTTAATAAAAAAAAAATTATCTTTTCTGATTTTGATGTTTTAACTGTTATTCTTCACCTTCTATTTTTCTTTGTTTTTTCCTGCAAATGTTCACCAGTTGTTTCTTAGACAACCAGTATTTGATTCTTATTTTGCTGAATATGATTTGTTATTATCCAGGGAGAATTAACATATGGAAAGATTGGAGAATGGCGGTTTGACAAGAGATCCTATCTCAGTGGTCCTCCACCAAAGAACCTTTCCCTGCCCCCACCAGGAGTTCCTGAAAGTGTGGTATGTTCACAACTAGATCTTTCAGACCATTTGGGAAATCATATTATATGAATGTCAGAAGATTCATGTTTGATAAGTGGGCTTAGAGGGAAATGTTAAAATGAAGCCTGCCTGGAACTACAACACATTTTGTTATTGTACAATTTGTTTTCTTGCTATAATGAACTTGCTTTTCGAGGAGTATGTTTGAATTAGAAGCCAATTAGGCTTTACCCATACACTGAAGATGATCAAGAGAATTGCCATCTTAGGCAGACCTTGTAGAGAAGGAATATGAAGGGTAGATACTGTGGCACTGCGTTGTACATGTATGATTTCCCCTGAAAAGATGCCCATAATATTCACATGATACATGGATTAAATTTCTTTATATAAAAACAATAGTTTGTATGAAACCATGTGTAGATATCAACTTGGCGTGCTGGCCATCCTGATCACTTGCAATGTGAAACTGTCTGTCTATGTTTTATAGTATAGAGCAAAAACCTTATCTGGTCTCCATCCAAATTCCAAATTACATGGATCTTAGCATCCTAGGTGAAAAGAAACCAAAACATACCTGCATTGAGTTGTTCAAGTATTCTTGGTCTCTGATGACATCCTTATCTGGTGTGAAGTAAAGGGTTCTGCGATACTTTCTGTTATTTGTAGTGACTGATGCCATGGGAACTGATAGTTAAGATGATGATTCCTGTCTGGATTATGAGTCATTTTACCTTATTCTCATAGTATGCCATGGAAGTGAAGGCACTTTTTTTCTCTCTCTGTCTTTCTCATGGAGTTAATAATCCATTTATTATGATTCTCTGCAGGTGAGACTTGTAACGATGGTTAATGAGGCTACAGCTAACATTCCTGGCTGGGACTCATTAAACAGTGGCTGAGATTGAGATCTGGATCATAAGCTCATTGATCCTTGGTTCAATGCAATCTCTTGCGTGAGAGATTCACCCATACTATCTACAAGATAACAGAAGAGTGGTATAGGAAAATAGGAATGCCTTCACAACAGAGGGATCTTTGGTTAGTGACACTTCGTGAATTGATCATGAAGGACTCTGGATTCTTTTTGTACACATATCTGCTACACTTGAAGTAGTGCTGAGTTTTGAATTTTGAATGTTTCAGACCTGTAAATTGGGAATTTCTTGCTTTCACAGTTTGTAGTACTCTTTGCTGTTTATGAAACGATGGTGAAGTTTGTCTTGTGCTAACCGTGGCTGAAAGTCAACGGGCAGGTTAATTTGATTGGCATTTGTACGACTATTTCTGTTTGAAGACATTTCAGTAGACTGAGGTCGTCTTTCCTGTTGTTGTTTTAGTTAATAAAGGCCTAATTTCCACTAATGTAGTCCATTGTTCCTGCTGATTCCCCCCTGACATTACTCTGAGATAGCGAAAAGCATATATCTAAACAAGAACAGTGTGCCCGACTGTAGTAGAGGTGCAAGTTCTAGTGGTTCATCTACGGAATCCTCATGCTGTCATGTTTCAAGTGAACTACATGGAGCTCTTGTTCTGCAAGTATTAGCTCTCGATGCATGAGCCCTGGAATATTGCTATGCAATTGTGTTTTGTTAATTTGTCGACATCCATTAAAATGTTTCTGGATGTATTAGGGTAATGGATTTTTTTTTCTGTGATCTTGTAGTATTGCTGAGCTTGATTTCGTTATAAAACAGTATCAGTACAGCAAGAAATGGAGAAACCTTTATTTGTTTCACAATTGTTTATGTTTTTTTCTGTGTATACAATTGCTAATGTTGCTAAGCATGTAACAAAGATCATCATGGTTGATTGGTTGATGGTTTGGATGTTCTTGTAGTGAGGGAGGGCCTCATTTGAACAATTTGTTCTTCATCAACTCCCATCCTCGTAGCATGAAGGCCTGCTTCCAAGAATCGTTTCACTGCATCCTCCATGTAATCATTCCCTTGCTTGACTGTCATTTCCTTCCCTATCTTTTCAAGGTAACTCGTTAAAGTATCCTCTCCTTTTAGCACAGCTGCAAGCTGTAGTAGCTCCTGCTGAAATTCGGTAAGCTTGGCATCTTCATTGGGCTCACTCTTCCTGATCCGAGTTGGAATCGGTAGTCGCTCTATTCAGGAGAGGGGATGAGAACAAGAACAATCGTTAGCAAAAAGCTCACGTATTCCAAGCCGGGAAAACGAATTAAGGTGGCTAACCTGGGCAATCAGTTCTAGGCTCAGTCCGAGTCTGTACGATGCCTTCAAAGGTACCCGCCCATTCATCCCTCTTTGTCAAGAAAGTGGTCATGTTGAAGAGCTTCTTCACCGTCGCAGGAATGGATGAGTGCTCGTATTCTGACGTTGGAAATGGTGACCCATTGGGTCCATGGACAACTGCACCACCATGACAAAGTAACATCCATCAATTTTTAGTTAATTTCTCATTTCCAGCATGATAGGTCAACACTCCTGCAGTCAATTATCATCAGAATTATTACACGATGATGCTATATATCGACAATTTGCCTTGCCTTCCATTTGAGAAAATCACACACGAGATCTTGATTCTCCATACATAATTAATCTCCTCACATTAAGACATGTACGTTGGTCGATGAAAAAGAAGGGAAGTGAGAAATTGGCATTTGTCACTTTTTTGCTGGCATGGTTGTCATCCACGAGGATTTCATTTCACGCACTGACAATGGGCGAGTGCGAAAAACACAAAAAGAAGCAGGTGGTCACCTATTTCTCTTTTTCTATGAAAAAGCTCTGTAAAACAGGCTAGTTTATTTTGCACATAATCTAACAGTTAGTCGTGAAGGTATGGCTGGGTGACAATTAAGTCAAAGCTAGCCCTTAATCGTATATGATAATGCTATGAATCAATGCCCACAGTAAGTAATATTCTTGGATATATATATATATATATATATATATACCGGAATTCCCTCTGAAAGCGATGTGCTACTTACCGGTGCCCTTCTTTATCCACGGGGAGACCACGATAGAAGGAACTCTAACCCCTAGTCTATCAAACTTGAAAAAAAAAGGCGCTGGTCCCACAATCCCGTCCGGACTAGGGACCCCATTTACAGGTGTAGCCACGTGATCGTAGAACCCACCATGCTCGTCGTATGTGATTACTAACAGTGTCTCATTCCATTGTGGACTTGCCCTTAGTGTCTCGTACACCTGCAATATCCAGAATTACAAAAATGTTTCTTGCGATTGAGAGGGGAGGGGGGAGGGGGGAGAAGACATGTTTAAGAAAAAAAACTCGGACAGTTTCAATAACGGTGCTCTTGTAAAAAAATTTTTAAAAAAAAAACGTAAAAGACTGATAGAACCACCTACATGCACGTGAATGACTGTTCAAAATATATGTAAAACAAAAAATGGCGAGCACCTCTTTGACAAACATTTGCCCTTGATAAACATCATGGGAAGGATGATCATCATTGGCAGGGGCTGTCTTCAAGTCCGTGTACCGCTGCTCAATCACAACATAACCAGGAAGCTTGCCTTTTCCCGCATCCTTCTTAAACGCCGAGTCATAAGGATGGAATCTAGCGGTGTACTTGACCTTCCTTAGGTTCCTATAAAACAATGTGGCCGGGATGTTCTGGTAGTATATTCCCCAAGATATTCCAGCATCGTCAAGGTTTTCGAAAATTGTTCTTTGAGGGTACCCCTTAGCGAGCATTGCCGGGATGTTGCTGGTGGCTCCGGCAGATGTGCCTGAATGCACAAATAACCGGTTGGGCTGTGTAGATGATGGAACCGAAGCAAACCACCTGCCAGTACCAGAATGGTTGTTGATAATTGGACATTGCATGTGCTTTTTACATGTACTTGCAAAATTATAGCTAAGTGGGTATTTCATAGTCGACGAATTAATTTAATACTTTCAGTTTTTTTTTTTTTCCACAAAAATTATAGATGTAGATGAATAGATAGACTGGCTATAGGAACGTTCTCCTTCCAGTACTATATGGAGGGTTACAGATAAAAGGCCCATTAAGCAACATACATAGATTTCTATAATTAAAAAAAAATTTCCCTTTTTTTTACAAAAGAAAGAAAGAAAAATCTGTTTCCTACTAATTAACTGCAACATGGCATGTGTAGAAACTAAAGAGAAGATGAAGGTGGGTTAATTTGGAGACGAAAATCATCCGTTGAGTTATCTTTTTTCTCTCTGCTTTTTCTTATGGTTAAATCCCATCTAGAATATGCCATTGGTACAGTCCTGAGATTAATCATGACATTATTGCATTATATATCCATTCTATATGATTGTGGATGGAGTGAAAATCAGCGTTTAGTTTGAAAAATGGAATCGTTAGCACGTAGCTTAGTTAAATTTGGACAGACAAGAAGGAATGGCTGTACCTGTCAAAGACAGCAAATTCCGATACAAGTGCTCTGTAAACAGCTAGCATATCAGGCTCGAATCCGTTCATCACATCCCGGGACATGTTGGCTGATGGGTCCATAGAGAAAGCCTGTTGAGCAAAGCCGTTCATGGGAGGAGGATTCTTGGACGTGTCTTCAGACCCAAATATCTGCTCCCTTATTGCTTGAAAAGAGTGGCCAGGATCAGGGTCAACATACTGAGCTTGGTTATTGAAGAAGAATTTTGGTGAATTTGGATCCGTTATGTTTAGTGGATTCCATTGAGTGCCATCAACACCATTGATTTCAGGGTTGATTTTCTTCATCCAACCTAGCATGTGATCAAAAGAACGATTTTCCATCACTAATACCACAACACTTTTTATTGGACTTGCATGGATTTGGTCATGTAGGAGTACAAGGAGGAAGAGGAAGATGGAAGGGGCTAGTTTAGGTGGTCTTTTTGCGGACATGTTTTGTTGCCTTTGGAGATAGATCAGTAGAGGAGAGAAAGGGAGAGGAAGCTTTTGGTAATGGCTGTTCTGACAACTTCTGTGATCCAGCCCGTGCCATTGTGCTCTTCTTAATGGTAGCTTGTTGTGTTGAGTTAGATGCAGTGGGCGCTGCTTGTCTTTTTTGCCATGTGCCCAATCCTCTTTTGACAAAGATATTTCCCATTTTGATTCTTGTGAGGCATAGAAATTGACTGGATGCATTAAAGTTGGTGTTTTCACGCCAAGAGTACCCAGTAGTAACTAGTCACGAGCGGGTCTGAATTGTTTTTCAAAAAACAATATTAATAATTTGAGTTATAATATTGACTGAGATTAATAAATTAATTTTATTTTAATTAAATTTAAAAAAAAGTTATATTAACCAAACAAATTACTTTAAAAAAATATTATGATACCTTTAAAAAAAATGAGAGCATGAAATTGGATAATAAAAGATAAGAAAATTAGGTCAAGTCAACAAATAATAAAGAACATAATGGAAAAAAAATTAACTACACAAAAAGATCTAAAATAAAAAAAATAATGAGGGGAAAATTATTAAAAAAAATAGAAGGCAACTAAATTTTTTTGATTTGAGGGTTAAATTGAAAAGAAAAATAACCTAAAAAATAAAATAAAATAAAATAATGAGGAAAAATTGAAAAAACAATAACACAAATATAAACTTGGTTTGAAATGTGAGATTAAAACCAATAAAAATTTTATAGAAGAGTTAAAGAAAAAAAATCCAAAAAAATAAAGACTAAATAAAAAACAAAAATATATGAAAAATTAAAATTGAAGTACTAAATCGAAAATAAAAAATACCTATACAAAAAGGCAAAGAATGAAAAAGAGAAATTAAAAGAAAAAAGGACACAAATTTTTGTTTGGAGAGTTAAATTGAAGAGCAAAAATACTCCACCAAAAAAAATTGAGGACCAAATTTTAAAACAAATAACACAAAATAAACTTGAATCGAAGGGTGAAATTAAAAAAATAAACTTATATAAAAGGGACAAGTAAAGAAAATAACAAATTAAAAAAAATAAGGATCGAATTGAAAAGCATTAATTTATTACAAATTGAAATTGAAGAACTAAATTGAAAAAAAAAACAAATCTCTTGTTAAAGAGTCATGATAAAAATATAAAAAAAATCAAAAGAAAAGAAACCAAATCATATATACTAAAAAAACAAACAAAACTAATTAGTAATTTTTGAGGGATTACAGAGAAAAGAAAAGAAAAAAAAAGAGTTGTCAACGCAAACCACCAACTCGTTGATGACACGTGCTACACTACTTGAAAAATAACGCGGCGACACATCTAACTACACGTCGATTGATAAAGTTAAACCATCAAGGCACCACCTAAAGTGCACTCGTGTCTTCCACATGCTAGCACGTGCAATGCTCATGTCAGTAGTTTTTTGAAGTCTAATATTATTTTATCATGGTAAAATACAATAATATCATTGATTAAAAACAAACAAAACAAAACCAACGTGTGAAAAGACATAATTTTCCTTTGATTGTTTTGGATTAAAAAGCATTTTAGTAATCTAACTTTAATCTAAAATAGAAAAAACCGATAATACAGGAAAAACACTGTTAAAACGTCCCTTCACTTTTAGGATATTTGTCACAATAATACAAGGCGTACATATTATCCGCTCTGGAACGTTTCACTGACATTGACATATGAGACCTTGTGAGAGAAAAAGAATTTAATATTCTTTTTTATATAAATAAATGGAAAAGGACTCTGGAATTTATGATAATTCAGAAAGAAGGATGTGCAAATCTATCGCGTGAATTGATTTAGTTGCTTGTTTTTGTATTTTAAAGTATTTAAAAAATTTATTTTTTTATTTTAAATTAATATTTTTTGATATTTTTAGATTATTTTGATGCATTAATATTAAAAATAATTTAAAAAAATTATTTTAATATATTTTTAAATAAAAAACACTTTAAAAAACATCTCAAAACTTACTTCTAAATAACCACTGATCTAAATGGAAATGCTAGCTGCTGCCTCTTCTCCATCCTCCTTGCCATGTAAATGAGGATTCGTTTTTTCCTGTAATTTGGGCGCCTGGAAAGGTTGACTTTCATTGTGGAGTCGGATATTCATATTCAAATTAGACAAAAATTTAAACACAACCAAACATTCTCTAATAGATGAAAAATAATCTATCTCTTTTTCTACGTTCTCTTTTCCCACTTTCATGTAGATAGAAACCCGTGATGAAAAAATTTGTTATAATTCAAAACTTTTAAATATTAAAATTATAGATAGACATTTAAAATATTTAATTTTACTCATTTTAATCTCCACTTATCAAAAGTTTATTATAATCATTTATATAAAAAAATTAAAAAAAATAAAAGAAGATATTTATTTTTCTTAAAAAAAGCTCATGTACTGGTCTTTTCGGGTTGGGAAAAACTCATCCTTAAGTTTAGTCTTCAGTCAAAAAATTCATTTATCAAGAACATTATTTTGTGTGTAAGCAACCTCTTCATAGATCCTTTAACTTCTTTGTGTGGACCACCTCAACAAGAGTACCTAACACAATATATTTCAAGATTGTCAATTTCGTTTCGGTAGGTGTTTTGTTTTTTCAATTGAAATGGAATGTTTTAGTTTTGGAGTATTTCGGCGTGTCATTTCGAGGTTGTATTGTTCACACACACACACACATTCAATAAACATAATTCAAACTCGAGATAAATTAATTATAAATTATGCAATACAAACACAATGTCAAACAAATATAATTTTAAAATTTAAAATATTTCTAAATAGTCAAGATTAAATAGATCTTTAACTTAAAGTAATTCAACTTAAACGAAATATCAAAATATTATGAAAGTAAATGTTTTAACACAAATATTTTAAATATAAAATGAGATCAATATTATCAAGGCTAATGTAATCTAAAACATCTCTTATTTTGCTCAAATTCCTACAAAGTATAAATATGAAAAAAGCAACATGAATATAAACCATATATATTAGTGAAAAATCTAATTTTAAAAAATTAATATTATTGTTAATGAAAATAGTAATAATAATTTTCATTATTATTATTATTATCATTACTATTGAAAATAGTAATGAAAAAGAGTTTTTTATATTTGAATGGTTTAATTAATTAAATTGAACCAAGTTTAATTCGATTCAATGGCTTTTTAAGACCGGAACGGAACATGTGGAATAAAACCGGAACATTCCGGTCGAAATTTAGCTAAAAAATCCGAAATGGACCGAGATTTAAAATGAGATGAAAATTGTTCCGTTTTGTTTCATTTTTTAAATTGGATGAAATGTTTCGGTCATTCCAGACGAAACGGAACGGAATTGACAACCTTAATTTGTATAGGTCGTTCCATTATAGATCTCTAACATAACATCTTTGTACGGATTGTCTCATTATGGATCTCACCATCATTATTAAATTTCTAATAACAACAACTAGTATAAATAGAAATAACACACTAGTTTATAGACATTTTTTTCTAGGAAGAACCACCTCACCTCTTCATACACAAGCATGTTGTATTATGCAACATGGTTGTCTAGCAACACGCAACAAGTAACCTCTAGAATAGTTGGGCTCTAATATCAAGTGATACAAACAAAAATAAATGATAAAAAAAGTTTGTTACGAGTCAAAACCTTCTAATATCAAAAACATCATAATTTTGAGGGATTCAGAATACATAATTTTTATTCATCATAGTTTTCACTTGCTAAAAAGTTATCACAACATTTTATATAAAAAAAAAACCTACAAAACTATAATAATATCGGAAAAATAAACTAGAAAAACTATTCACTTAAAACAGAAAAAAAAAAAACTAAAAAACATAATAAAAAGTTATATATGTACAGCCAAAATAAATGCTTATTAATGATACTTATTATAGAGAGATTAAATTTATTAATAAGAAATATAAAAAAAATGAAAAACAATTAAGGAAATGGAAAGATGTACAGCCAATTAATAAATGCTTGAATCTATAATGGTTATACTTTGTGAACTAAAGAAAGTTAATTGAAGGGAGGGAAGCTATTTTTAGACCTTCATTTTTTATTTCTTCAGAAATTGTTTCTTATCTTTCAAATTCTAACATAAAAAAATTGAAGAGAATATCTATGTTATTTATGAGATGATCTTATCAACATAAAAACTACCTTACACCGAGGTAAATAAAAAGTAAATCAACATAAAAACTACCTTATTTAGCAGTGATTCAGGTGTGGTTTTAGTAGTATGGTAGTAATTATTTTTTAAAATAATTTTTATTTAAAAATATATTAAAATAATATTGTTTTATTTTTAAAAATTTAATTTTTTCGTTGACATATTAAAATAACTTTAAATAAAAATAACGTACCGAACCCGGGATAGCTGACGATGGCTGACAATCATGTACACGAAATGAAAAATCGATGCAATGACAAACGCACCGACTCCTTGCACGGGATGTTGAGTTCGACTGCTACAAATGTGAATCCTGCAAAGGTCTTCTGATTGTGACCTAGAAAAAGACTCTGATGCGATGTCGGTAAATCACTCCTCTTCATCATCTTTTAATTAAACAAAACTCCATGGTCCCGCTCTGGGAAACATGGTGTGGTTTCTTTTCCATCAAGCAACCAAGTTAGGTTCTGGACAGTATCCTCAAACTCTCTTTATTTTTATTTTCACCGAGACGGTTTGATATCCCTAGTCCTCACCTTTCATTTCTCAAAAGATTGTAGTCAATTAGCCACTTGGGTTGACAAATTGAGTCTTCTGTCCACACAAAAATCAACTTGGGTAGCTCGGCTTCACTTGATCTAAAACCTGACCCCCTTTTTTAGAACATTTCATCATTTCTTTCTCCCTGTCTCACGATAATTTTGAACTCGCGATGGCAACATCATCCAAACAAAATGTGAGAAAACCCCTTTAATTTGTCACATTACATCCTTCTCAGGTCCAAAGTTTTTTTTCTAAGAAAAAAAAAAGAGGAGAAGAGCTCTTAGTTAGTTTGGCGGGAGTTATTGTAATAATAATTAAGCATGCAGGATCGTTTATTCTCTATTAATTATGCCGGCACAGTAATTGTCACTGCCAGACAATGGCAACTGGCAAGTAATATCAAGAGCAATGCTGTCACAGCCAGGAAGTGGTCAAAAAAACCCCAATTCATCATCACATTCCATAGTGAGATGAGAAGAATAATCCACCGATCGAGAATCCATTTCTAGTGTCCGGCTTAAAGTAGCACATACAATGCTCGTTGATCCTCAGCTAATGAGCAGCAGCATGTAAACTTCAAACGGAGCACGCATTAGCACATTTCAGCTTAATAAATAACACTCCCAGGCCAGTGAAGGGTAGAATGGGTGCACAAGCCATGGTGCAGACTTGACTCAGCAAACCTGTAAGTGAAGCCCAACACGTAACTGGCCCGACAAGCAGCCATACATCTACAAATAAAAAACTAGCGACTTAACAAACATACAACATAAAAATTTAAAAAATAAAAAGCATTACTCCAAACATAATAGTGTCTTTGACATAGAAAGGACACCGTTCAACGACTTATTCCTGGAAATTAGGGTCTGAACCAGGTCACTTGTAACCCGTAAATAACATCATACAATTAAAAAAAAAAAAAAGTCTTTCATCTATGGACTCTTAAGACCATGCACATGAGACTTCCAATCATCCATATAAAGAACTTCTGATAATATCAACATGCTACTCTCCAGCTTCTGACGCTGATATCATTCCCTGGCACTCTCCCAACTAGAGCTCTGAAGTTATCTGGCACAGAACTGGTTGAGCAAGCTATAACATATCACTGTAGACCGAGACTATACCAGCAATCCAGAAAACGGAGAGCAGAACGAAAGTTTAGTAGGATGGTGAGTACACCATATCTTTATTCCACCAACTCCTCCGAATATAAGCCCAAAACCAACAGTTGCTCTTATTAACATGTTCTATCTCCAACCCAAGTAACCAGACCAGGCATTTACTTCTTACAAATTTCACATCATCAGGATGTTGCAATACTTGTCTTCTCCATGCAGGAGAGCTCCGTGAAATCTGTTTTTGAGATAGTAATCAGTGCATGCAATATACAGCACATAAATGCACTACTTAACCAAATCGAACAAGTGCTTGTTGAATAATCTAGTCAGCGAAAAAGTAGATAGATACTAACCTGTTCAATAGCAAGTGCCCGCAAAGGAGGCTCTCTCCAACAAAAAGTTAAATTTTAAATTTGACAAGGCTGCTAAGTTGGAGTTTGTATTTGGTAGCAAAAGGATGCAGTACATTCGCCGAAATCATTCTCAAAACCTCAAGATAAAAGGAATTTTGTGAGATCAGGACAACATTCAATAAGAGAGCTTACACACCAATGATGGGTGAGATGCGGTGTATAAGCCACAATCTTACCATCTATGCTTCCATGCTGATTCACACAATATAACGACCACCCCAGATGGACTGTCCATGATATTGCTCAGGAATTGGAGAAAACTGCTGGTTTCCATTAATGAGTTGTTGCTGCAGCTGGTGTTCTTGCTGTACCCGTTGATGCTCAAAACCCAGATAGTTCTGCCAGCCTTTCTGTTTCTCTGCTTGGGTTTGCACTGGCGGTACCTGTTTCCCAGGGAAGGGAAAGCTGGCTGTCCCACTCAAGCCACTGCTGTTACTCGTATACTGTGGTGCTGCATGAGAAGTGACATTAGCAGAACCATTGAGTCCAGAGACTTTTGCTGATGATGGCAGCTGATAGCCATCCAACCAGCTATAATCATCCTGTAGTGGATTCTCAGCCATCAAAACTGAACCAGAAACTGGTTCACTCACTTGCTTGGGAGGAACAGAATTAAAACCTGGGGGAGGCCCAAGGTGCCTTAGAGGTCGGCTAACTGGACTTTTTCTCAAACCTGGTGGCAAAGCTGCCGATGTCTTCACAGCCAAACTTTCAGCAATAACTCCAGAAGGAGCATAAGTATCAACCTTTGATGGAACACCAGTTTCTGCCACTTTTTTCTGACCATAAAACATACCAGTATTTACATTCAAAGATTGTTGGACAGAAACTGGACGAACAGCTTGATAGGCCATGCCTAAATCTTTCTGCATCTCATGTTCCATGACATGCCCATTTTCCATGAACCTGACACCTTTCAAGCCATTGGCAAGAGAAGCAGCTTCTTCAACTAACCACTTTGAAGTATGAGGCTGGATAAGTTGGAGAGGCTGAGGGACAATAGTACCGTGAGATACAGATATCTGAGAACCTGCATCAAAAGCAGCCTGCTGCCGAAGATTATCAAGAGGAGCTGAAACAGAACTGCCATAAAAGTGCAAATCATCTGCTGCATTTCGACTAGGTTTTAGACCTTCATGATGGGCCCATTTTGGACTAAGCACATCATTTCGCTTCTCAGTCACTACTGGCTTGAAAACAATCACTTCATCTTCCTCTTCACCTTCAGTGTATGGGTGTGGATTAGGCTGCAAAGCTACCAAATTCATTGTTTCTTCAGGCTGCATTTCTTGAATCACATCAGCAGCTATCAACAACCCATCATCTGAAATTTGAGGCTCAGCACCAATAACAAATTTTTTCATCTTTGAATCAAAATATATTGTTTGCTGATCGACCCTAACCATATTTGCTAAGGCCTTCCCTGCTGCTAGAATCCTTTTAGCACGAGCTATTTTTTCCTTACTGCCATCGCTTCCAAACAAGTGCTTCCTTGAAAAGTCTAAAATAGTATGTGCAGGAAGAAGTGGTGAAAACCCTCTCAACTCAAAGTCTTCCCACAAAGCAAGCCGGTTTTCTGTTTCTCCTTCTTCATAACGGCTCATGTTAAAGAAGCATGTCTCGTCTTCATTGTCATCAAGAGACATTGAGCAACATGAAACAATCTTGTTCAAAAATGATATGCAGTGATTCCAAAAGTTCAATCTTACAGCTGACTGTTTCTCATCTATGTCACTGCCTGATGCTATGTCAGGACAACAAGCCAACCATTCTACAAAAACCATAATGCCAGGTAATAGGTAACTTGAGGAGGGATCATGAAGCTGTGCACACCTATCTAATATGTTTCCCATGAACTCAAAAACAGCAGTAAAGGCATTCTGAAGCAGAGCAGCACGCTGCACGATTTCTGCATATGTCTGACCTTCAGCCTCCTTCTTCACATGGTGAACAGTAAATATAAGAATGGAGATGAGGCGAACAATGAAAAGTCCATTTTCAGAAGCATCTGCACCAAAATTAAGCTCCTCTTCTGGTCCAGAAGAAACAAGCTCTGAGAATCCAATGCTAACCAGTGCCAGAACTTCCGAAAATGTCTCCAAGCTGGACCAAGAAAAAAGTGACGCTAGGAAAATTAGTCATCAGAAGTAGGCTAACAATCTATTAAATTAAGAAACTTCAAGGTAAAATACCTAGTGCGTGTGAAAAGAATGCCATTCAGTCGGACAAACCGAACACAGAAGGACTTGTGAATCTCACGAATACTAGACGTCTTTTCCTTGACAGCACCTGCTTCCAGTTTCATATCCTTAGATGCAGGGTTTGCTTCTCTCTTCCCTCTAACTTTGCCAGTCAAGCGCACAGGTGAATCCTTGACACCAGAGACTTTCGCATCCCCAAGCAGCTGAGAGTAGCTCAGACGATTCTGCCAATACACAAAAGATGACCTTAACTTGAACAGAAATAATAAAAGGCTAAACCTTGCATGTAGATGACTAAACAATCAATCTGTGCATCTTTTAGCTTTAGCAGAACACTTAGCCTTCAGGACACAAGTCAAGCTACATCTCCATACTCAGAATTTGCTAATCAAGTTTTAAGATGAGGCACATAAAAACAGCAGATCACAATAAAAAAGATACCTTCTCAAAAGCAACAATCAAGTTATCTCTTGCAGTTGCAAAGGGATTATCCACTGCCAGACTCCTAAAATAGCGATACACAGCCACCAACTCATCCCCTGAATAGGAAGCCAAAATGGCAAGCTGCAAAGATTAAAGCTCTTGTCAAACAGGAGATCAGGATCACCATAAAAAAAACAAAATAAAAAAGAACTGTGATTGTATGTGCTATTGAGGCCAAACCTGGTGATGGGGGTTCCCGCTTGATGGCCACAGAGATGCAGCTTGCAAGTAGTAACTTGAAGCTGCTGCATACTCACGAGTTTTGGAGTCACCATCCCCATATAGTCCTTTATACCTAGCCAGGTCACCCAAGTATATCAAACAACGGTGACAAGAGACCAAACCTTTCTTAGCATCAGTCTCCGTAACAGCTCGATTATCTGAATCCTCAGAAAAATAACCCAGAGGAAGCCCATACTTTGCTCTGATCTTCAGAATCAGATCGTGATAAAATCCAGTTGCTTCTGAAAGGAATGTTTTAAATTGAAGCCTTATCTTGTTGATTCGATCAGGTCGTGCAGGAACTTTCGGACCTGGAGGTGCATTTGAGCCAGTAGAAGCTAAAACAGAACTATAGTGAGATCTTAGTTCCTCTATGCGCCTATAATGCAATTGCCACAGAGAATATTCTATATTGTGCTGCTCAGAAAAACCATGGTCCTCAAGAATTATCGCTTCATAGTTCTCACGCATCTGTTGCCATGAATTGGGATCAGATGGAACTCGAGCCTGAGCTGACCTCCGGCGCTTATTCTCCAACTCAAGGTTCTGTGCAAGAAGCAAATAGAAATAAGCCATGATTGCTTCACTCTAGAGAAAAGGGGAGAGGGAAGATCCTTGTTTTGGGTTTTGGATAACAAGGAAAGGGCTGAGTTTGTAGAAGAAGAAAAGGAAATACCTTCTCATACAGGCGTTGGGCTCGCTCCCGTGGTGAAGGAGCAGACATTTTATCCATCTGCACAATCATTATCCATCAAATGTATTTGCCTACTTTGAAATTGCACTCAATCTGCAGGGAAAAAACTGGAAAAATAATTAGAACATCTTAGCAACAATATAGAGAGAAATTCAGAATTTATAGAAATAAATGAGAAGCATGGAATGGAAACGGAGAATTAAAAAAAAGCATTTGAAAACAGCTAAAATAAGTCACCTTCATCCGACATCAGATTCAATTTTTAAAGTTTCATTACAAAGATTCCCATTTTTATATACAACACCACAGGCCTTCCACACTCTACAATAAATTCACTTCACCTCATTAGGGCATTTAAAACACCAGTCAACATTCAAGACAAAACTAGAAGAAACCGATCAATACCAACTAAGCCAAACATTAAGATTTCATGTCCTTCTCATGGTCTTGCACAGCACAACTGCACAACCACAACTCACTAAGACAAATATTTGATTTCATTGTTATAATATGACTGGCAATCCATTAAAATTGAAACCTCATAAACTAATCAACTACCTTAACGCATATCAATAAAACTTAAAATAAATCATATGCCTTACTTCTCAGTCGACTACCTTAATACATATCAATAAGTTTAAGAAAAAAAAAGTATGAAGTCAAGAGTCATTCTCCGTAATTTTGCACAAACTCTCCAGCTTGGTTACTGACAAAAAAAAAACAAAGAAAAGAAAAGAAAACTGGCTATCTCAAATTTTCCTTGTCCGCAGAGAGCAGTAAAATTTAAATTTAAAAGGGGAGAGGGAGAGAGAGAGAGAGAGAGAGAACGTTACAGTTCAGTTTATTTCAGATTCTAAAAATTAATTAAAAGAAAAAAGATAAGAAAAAATCATATGGTTCTAAAATTTCTTTTCCTTGCAAGGTTTCCTCAATATCCTCAGCAGCCAAACAGAGACTGAATTTCTTTAAAAATAATGAAATCCATAAACGAGTAAAAACAATAACGCGTTCCAGAAGCAAGAAAAAAAAAAGAATAAGAAAAAGAAGAAATAAAACACAACTACTAACCGATCTGCAAAGAGTGGATGATCAAAGCAATAAAAACACATGAAAATCAATCGGTTAGAAACCACAGATTCCAAGAAATAGAGAGAGGGTATAAGAACAAAGCATACCAGAACAATCAGATCTGAGACGGAAAGAGAATTTCTTCTTCGTCTGATCAAAGCATCGATGAGTGGAATTTGATTTTCAGTTAGGGTTTGTTTGGTGATGGTTCGCTGGAGAAAGAGGGGGAGGGAGGGAGGGAGGGGGGTGGGGGATGTGTTTAGGTAAAAGGAGGAGATGATGAGGCTACAAATTCTATGCGTTTTCAATTCCTTTCTATTTCTTTCTCTCTCTTTCTTTTTTTGCTTTTTTCTTTCAGGCGGCTTGCTATTCCTTGAAACGCCACCGTTTTGTTCACTATTGACGAATCGGATTTTTAAGTCTTATTATCTGGTGTTATTATTGTTAATTAATTTTCTGATTATCATCAATCTTCACGCTCCGTGCCACTAGAGCTTATCTCACTCTCCTATTACTGTTTTTTAGAATGTAAAATAATATTTCATTAATATAAAAAAAAAACATAAATATATCACTGTTTTTACATTAGAATTGTGCAAAATTAACAAAAGAATTAATTGAATATATATATATATATATATATATATATATATATATTTTATTTTTTTTGAAAAGGATATTGAGAGCATGAACAGTGAAAACTAGACTTTTCAAGCACCAAACGATTATTTCATTGGCTTTGATAAAACTAAACTCCTTAAAACTTTTAAATTTAAGCTGCTTTTATGGGAATTTGTAGCAACATGTGATCGCATATGAGTTGAAGTCATCGTGAATTAACGAGGAATAAACAAACATTATTAAGCTTCACTGAATGAAAAATCCATATCCGTCAATATATCTAAATCTTCATTCAATTGAAAATAGTTTAAATTGGGTAGTTAGTATATAAAATAAAAATAAATGGCTAAGTAACATTGGATGAAAAAAATTTGACTAAATAATACAATTTAAGTGTGTTGTTGTTCTTAATCATTGCATTTAATCAAATGTTATTGTTCTTGATTGCGACATCAATTAGCTAATCGTTTTAAAAAAAATAGCTAGATATTTTAGAAAATGATTAGACAATAGTAAAAATAATCGGGCTGTTTTGGCTATTACTTAGTTCTAAAAAATTTTGGTGTTTTGAGACTGTAAAAGTTTATAA
Organism: Populus deltoides; assembly: GCA_015852605.2. Taxonomy (NCBI): domain Eukaryota; kingdom Viridiplantae; phylum Streptophyta; class Magnoliopsida; order Malpighiales; family Salicaceae; genus Populus; species Populus deltoides. The sequence goes on along the minus strand of JACEGQ020000082.1, from coordinate 1,941 downwards.
AATCATAGTTTCTGTTATTCTGAAATTTAATTTACTTTATGATTTTTAAAGGGTTAAAAAATTTATAATTTTGATAAATTTTAGACAAAGTTTTTCCTATATAGAAAGTATACCCAAAATTTTATCCCGTTTAAAAAAACCTGCAAAAAAACACAATAACCCCAATGAATAAATTATAACTAAACTCAATAAATTCTCACATTTCATAATCACAAAGTAGCTCCAATAATGGGAAAAAAACATATATACATTTTAAATGAATCAAGAATAATTCAATAATACAATATTCAAGTAATCTCAAAATATGTAAACATAACTCATTTATCTATTTGTGTCTACGTCGTCTACTAGACGATCCGGGCTAATTAGCAACACGACTAAATCTAGTTTTTCCACCCGCTTGAGTGGCCTCGTCCTCTACAATGTCATCATCAAGAATTAACCTTTCTCCAAATGCATCAAGTCCAGTGTGGCTAATATTTAACCACCGAGATGCAACAATGTGAATTTCACTTTATTAATCAATATTACGAAGATAAGATGCGGCCTCTCACCCCTCCCGTAACATGAAACCAACCTAATATTAATAAGACATTAATGTTAAATTAAAATATTAATACATAAAAGCCAGCGTTTAGCATTTTATAATTATGAAAAGGTTTTGTTACTTACGAGATTTTGAATTCGCTGGACATGTTGCTCATACTACATGTGTTTAGGTGGAAGAACCTTTATGGAATCCAAAGTAATGACCCGACGTGTGATACTCATGTACCAAATAATATACTTCTAATATGTAATCACGTGATGCATCTCTGTAAATATCACATTTCTCTGTGCATCCAAATTGTGAAACTTATGCTCCATACCGGCTTAACCAGTCATGATCATTATTTTTTACCCCAGCGAGTTACGGTGTGCAATGTATCACTCGTGTCGATGTTGACTGGAATGTGTTGTCTGTTATCGAACTGTCGCATTACCTGATCTAGGCAATGTAGCTCGACCCTCTAAAAAAAATCAACGGGATCACTAATGTCCATCCCACTGGTGCAAACAACCGGAGTAACCGTCAATCTTTACTTCGAGTAAGGTGTTCACATGACCTGTAGAATATTGATTTTTTAAATATTAAATAACAATAATTTAGGGAAGTGTAATGATTTTTACTACAAGAATGATTCAAAAAAAAAAATACATGAATAGCATGTTGTGTGTCTAGCTCACTCCGATAAAAATCCAACACATGTGTTGGATTATTTTAAAACACTTTATCAGCACACCACCTGACATTAAAAATATGTTAATTTAATTGTATTTTTTAAAGTTATGGTTACACAATATAAACGCATATAATTTCAAAATAACATCATTGTACCTGCACCTGAGTGGGAGATGAAGTGTAACCCTTGTCGTCTGGACAGTCATAGATGGCAATTGGGGTATATGGGGTCTACACACTTGAAGATGTTCCCACGACTATAATTGTTATTCAATAAAAAACTTAAAGTAACAATAGTATTTCTTGCTTCATACTTATAAAAGTAGCAAACATCCTTCAACCCATTTAACCCACTTCATGAATGCAAGACATAGATGTTTGAACAAGCATACCAAGATAGTAGATCTCCATCTATATGTAGGAATAACATCAAAACCATCAAGCAAAGTCAGATAAATTAAGGGAACATATCTCCGTATTAGGTAAATAAATAATACACTACCAAACATATAGAGTATACATGTTCTCACATACCTATATGAAACATTAAAATTACCTTAATAATTCATGCAAACTTAACAAATAATCCACACATTAAATTCATAATTGATTTTGTACCTTCGTAAGACCTCCTTGTTAGCATCAGCTAGTGGTGTTGTAAATGTCTCATCGATCCATTTAAGATGTATGATACCCCCCCTTTTCATTCATAAAGAGGG
>JACEGQ020000081.1:0-25000 GCA_015852605.2 Populus deltoides | reverse complement strand
TTTTAAAAAAAAATTTCAGTTTGCTTATTTTTTTTTTATAAAAACCTAACCAAACTGAAAATAATCACCCCTAGCAGCAACTAACATTGTTGGCAGCGCAAGAGAAGAAGAAGAGTGAGTGATTGGTGTTACAGCAGCAACCCGTTAAAGTTCCTGATTATTCATTGACAAAGGAGAAGGAGAGTTTTCCGGAGGAAGAACAATATAAAAACAGGGGAGTAAAAGGATTGGAGGAGGTCGGATGTGTTGAAGTTTCTAGAAAAGAATCAACTTGTGATTTTTCTGTTCTGATACCAAGCTAAGTTAAGAGATTGATTATATATGAATTGCAATGATGGCTAATGGCTGCAACCATTCTTTGTATTTATATTTTTAGGGTTGTGTACAATACAAGAGTGGAATCTACTAAATATGTGTATGTATAAAGGAGTCTAGCGTCTTTCCATAATAACCCCTTTCTTGGTTTGAACTGGAGTTTGAATCCAAGAAGAGATTATGAGAAATAAACGCTCTGTTATATGTGGATGATCTTCCAAAGTCATGCTGAAGAGATTATAAGAAATAAACGCTTTATAATTAAAAATAGAAATTTGAAATTAAATGAAGTCATGCTGAAGCCGCAACAATGAGAAGACCCGGCCTCCAATCACTGTGCCAATAATTAAAACTATTTTTCAACATTCTCGTCAGAAAAAATAAATAAATAAACACAAATATTTATGCTTGCAGTGGTACAAGTTAATTTGATATTGAGTCGGAAAAAATGAAAAAGAGAAAACAATTGAAGTCCATTAACCTCCAAAAAAGAATGAAGAGGTTCTCTTCAAGAGTAGAAGAATTGAAAAATCTAGAAGTTCTTGATGATTGAGTAACTAATTAAGATCACATTCCTTCTTAATCATCGTGATTAAACAGCATTGTTTTGGCCAATTAAGAGGCGTAAAGTATCTTGCCTCCATTTAGTCATCGTCACTGTTGTTAGTCTCTGCTTGGTTATTTAATTAATTAATTATATTGCTCCAAAAATGTAGATTTAACTAGTGAAGGTACGTTAGAGTTTCATCATATATACAATCGTCAAAGTCCAATGTTCGCTTGATAAAAAAAATAATAATTACTTGTTGTTGAAAAAAGAAATTAAACAATCTCATAGAGTTTCATAGCCTATAAATACCCATGCTCTGCATGCAAGCTCTCACGCCTTACCCAACAAACAATACCCAAGAAGGAAAAAAGAAAAGGAAAGAATTCAAGGTAGCAAGCCAAAGCAGAACCATGATGAAAGTTGCTAATTTGATAGCAGTTTTTATTCTCTTGGCTCTGGCTTCCTCATTTGTCACTGCCTATGACCCCAGCCCCCTCCAAGACTTCTGCGTAGCAATAGACGATGCTAATTCTGCTGGTACATTCAATATTGTGATATTTCGTAATCACGAACTATTATATGTATTTCATTTTGAATTCTCATTCCAACTGATTACATTTTGCTTGTGTCTGCAGTTCTTGTTAATGGAAAATTGTGTAAGAATCCAAGCCTCGCCACTCCTGATGATTTCTCGTACTCGGGGCTTGATGTTCCTGGAAACACATCAAATCAACTTGGAGCACGTGTTAATATCATTACAGCCGATCTAATGCCTGGGCTTAACACTCTTGGCGTATCTTTAGCGCGGATAGACTTGGCGCCAAACGGTGGCCTAAACCCTCCACATTATCACCCCAGAGGATCGGAGGTACTGCTGGTTTTGGAAGGCACTCTTTATGCTGGCTTTGTCACCTCAAATCCTGATCATCGTCTCTTTACCAAAATCCTAAAACCAGGAGATCTCTTTGTCTTCCCATTCGGCCTCATTCACTTTCAATTGAATATTGGAAAGACTCCAGCCGTTGCTATTGCTGCGTTAACAAGCCAAAATCCAGGAGTAAACACAGTAGCAAACGCAATCTTTGGAGCCAGTTGGCCTCTTTATCCTGAAGTTCTCACCACAGCATTCCATTTGGATGAAAAACTTGTGGAGGATCTCCAGAGTCAAGAATGGGTGAACCCTACATAAATACTTTTTAAATTTCCCATATTCGCATAGTTGATATGCGATAATAAAGAAGCGCTCTATGCCTTCCCCTTTTAGAGTCTATGTGTTTTTTTGGAACGTTCTCCACCTGTTTTGTTAAGCTAATAATTTCTCTGTCAGGTGTCATGTTGCTGAAGGGTTTATGCTCTTCAATTGAGGTTTCCCTTTTGGATTATCCACGTCCGTCCTGTATTTTGATTAACTTAAGATGGCAAGCTGCCAACTTCTTTTCATCATGTACCAAGTTTCTGTCTTGTTTGATTGTATGTTGTCACTTTCTTTCTTTCTCCCGAGGTTCTTTAATCTACGTACGTACCTTGGCTTACCAAAAAAAGAAAAAAGGTATCAACAGTTTTTTTCCCGAGTAATCAAGAGTCAAAATCTGAACGTAATTTATTCATATGGAGAGAAATAAGAAAGTTCACCGTTTTCATCGATGGCCTCCTACAAGATGAGTGTGCAAGGCAAACGTGCTACAGAAATCATGATTTTTTTTAATAACTAAAGTACTGCATTAAAACGCCAAATTAAAGATGGCGGGAAGGACAAGATACAAATCTGCACAACACTCAAGTTTAGCAAATTAAACAAACGAAAAAGAAAAAAGACCAAGAAAACCACAAAACAGAGCAACAACCACAGGATGCAGCTTTGCCTCCACGCAAACAAAACTGCCAAGCTAAACTACCAAGCTAAAAATCCAAGGGAAACTCCCACAAAACCAAAAAACTATCTCGATTCTGATTTAAATTATTATTAAATCTTTCCATCTATCATCGACTTTTCCATATCAAAAGAGATCTTCAGACCAAGCTACTAACATCATGAAACACCAGCTCCTCCTAGACCAACTCTGATATGCCAAGAATAAAATGGAAGAGAATGAATGGTATGGTGAAGAACCAGACCACTCCTTACCACCTGCTACAACCAGCCATTGCCTCTCTAGAATTCAAAACTTTCAAACCCCGGAAAAAACAACTCATCACCACTAGGAACCGCAAACAGAAATAGGCAAAAGAAGGGCCAAAAACATTTGGCGGACTCAAATCCAAGCAACAAATTCACTTGTTCTGCGCACGCCTTCTTTTGCCAGGTGATCTGTCATATGATTAGACTCATGACGAGAATGGGTGAAAGTGATTGAGTCAAAGCATAGAGCCAATCTCTTGGCTGAAGAGAAAAGCTTATAATTTAGCCAGGGTCTGTTCTTTGGATTATATATTCATCCAACTTATGACATTAACATAGTTAGATTCAATAATAATATGTTTGTGATGCAAGAGAGAGTTAGAGGCTGAGATCTCAATAGCTTTGACAAGATCTCAATAGCTTTGACAACAACTCGTGGCTTGACTTCATTGGATTCTACAATTCCAACCGACAACAAGAAGTACCAAGAAGAATTCCACAATGATTTCGAAAATCACCACCCATATCTAAGAGACCAGGCTTTCCCAGTGAAGATCCATTCACATTCTAATTGAAGCTATTAGCCTTACGGGGAGACCACATGACAACCAAACTAGGTTTTTGGAGATTAGTCTATATAAGTAGTCCCTTTGCTGATTTTAATATATTTGAAGCCATATAGGAAAAATGAGAATCTATAGCCTTCAGCCACAAGCATAGTCTAGTAATAATAAGGAAGAATAACGTGTCATAGTCCGGGGTCTTCTACTTGAAGATCACATCATTACAGAGAAGACAAATGGACCATGAAACTGAGAAAAACAGCATCAACCATGCCTTTTTTTGGAACTTGTCATTGACCAAAGAATCCTACTGAGAAAAAAGGGATGAGAAGGTATTTAGGCAACACCACGTTGACCCCCACCAGCTTTAATCTCATCTCTAGAGAATGGAATTTCTAGAGCAGCCAAGGAGGAAGACTAAAGCTTTAGAAAATCCAGATTACAACAAGAGGCTCTACGTGTACCATCATGAGAATAGAGCTTACTAAAGAAATTGAACACGACTTTCTTCACATCAGAAGGTTTTGTCAGAGTTGTTCCATCAACATCTAAAAAGAAATTAAATCTGATTCTTTTTTTGTCTTGTCATGGTAGAGAGATGAAAAAAATAAGTGCTTCTGTCTCCAAACTTACACAACTGAACTCTTGATTTCTAATGGCAAGCAAACTCTTACACTCTGTATAAATTTCTAAGACTAAAGGCAATGGTGTTGTTTCTATTTAATTCATCCACTCATAAGTCTCTGCTTTCTTTTTGGGAATCTCGGGAATCCACTTCAAGTTTTACAGCTTTGATTTTACTATTAGTGTTACCCACCACATTTTTACCTCACTGCATGCAACTCTCTTTCAATAACCTCAATGTCGAAGCCACATTATTTTTACCAAAGTTAGTAATCAAAGCTGCATTCTAGAAGACCTGTAGCACCTTGATCATCAACCCTTGGAGAAAATCTAGTGTGTGAACTACTTGCCTCGTCTTCACTAGCTAGTTCCTTTCCAGATCGAATAATAACATTTCCATTCATAATTACATTATCAGAAACTAAATTATCAATAACCCCTATCTCGGCTTGCTTAGAGCCTTGACTTTTCACTTTATGTGGTTTCTTATCTTAAGAGAGGATGCTTTGCGTGTAAATATCTTAACTTTCTTTCTTTGAGTTTTCCTGTTTTTCAATTCCAGATCATATAAATAACTTAAATCAATAATGGGGGTAATGAAATTTGCAAATGATGGCCCAATATTTGAGTTAAAACTTGTTAACCAGCCCATACTTGAAGTCTTCTTATGTTTTTTCGGCCTATCTTCTTCAACTCTTCACTATTAGAGCCTTTTTTTTTCCAGCTCATCACCCTCAATAAAAGAAGCGGCTAGTGACATGTCCACATCTATACAAGCAGCTATAGCCACCTCATCATAATCATATAGCACCAGGGCCAAATGGTTACCAGTGTCGTAGATAAGCTCATCACATAAAGCTGTATGCCTGTATAATGCTGTAATTTCTAGAAAAAAAAGTACAAAAGTGGTATGGCTGGCCTGAAGCATATAATGTCAAGCTGATTTTAGCCGCCCAACGCAGAATTAAAATCGAATTCAAACTCAACCTTTTGTCTTGTAGCCCTGGTGGTTGATGTTGCAAAATCAGTTTTCCGATCACCTTCCTCTTCTTCTTCATCAAAGATCACATATTCTATATATAGTGAGACATCCATAAAGTGTTTGACTATTGTGATGGAAGGAATGAACTCACCCTTTATCTCTTTCAACGTGACCTTAATCTGTATTTCATCAAGCTTAAGGATAAGTTGGTCATGCAAAGGTTCCAACTTTATGGCGCTAATAAGGACCCTTATACTAGATATAGATCCCTGGCTAACACATGTTGTGTCATGGCCAACAATATTGCCAAAACTCTCTGAAAGAATATCGAAGCAGTTTTTGTTTCATCATTCCATTAGTAAACCAAAGATGGCTATCTAAGCCTATCATATGCTCTAATCCTTTCTTCCCACTGTAGAGAAGCACAAAAGAACAATGGCATTGTGGTTAACCTGGTCTACCAGGCAAGCAGGCATGGCTTCAAGTGCAATAACACATTATTGGAATAGAGCGCACAATGCTAAAAATATCGCAATATCATTATTCTTTTCTACGTTAGTCTCGATTCCCTTGTTACTTACTAGAAAACCCAAAAACTTTCCTCATTTGATGGTAAAGACATATTTGAAAGGATTAAGTTTCATCTTATTATGGTCAAGCAGAGGAAATGACTTCTTTTTTGTCTAGGAAATGTTGCTCAAAAGTCTTGCTTTCACTAGCATATCATCAACATATCCCTTTATAATCCTTCCAATTTTGTTCTTGAATACAATTTTTTTTACCATCCACTGGTAAGTGGCCCTTGCATTCTTAAGCCTAAAAAGTATAACTTTATAACAAAATGTTCCTCTCCAATTATGGAACATGGTAATTTGGTGATAGCTAGAGTTGGCATCCAAGAAGCTGAGGTATTCAAAACTCGCAGTGGAGTTAACCAATTAGTTAATCATAGAGAGAGGATGGTTATCTTCTGGGAAAGCTTTGTTTAAATATGGGAAGTCTACATGCATCTACCACTTGTCTATCTAAGCGAGTACTAGGTGATGATCTCATAGGTGGAAGGTATTGAACAAATTCCTTACCTTTGATGGTCGTGAAGACTTATATGAGGGTGACATTCAATGGAATAGTGTGTATTTTAGGGCAGCTCATGTGTTCCCTATTCGGTCTTTTCTTATTTTTTTTAAGGTTATTGTCCCTTTTAGAAAAGTGATCCCACTTAAATGATCTTTTTGCATAATTTTCCTTAAGGAAACAGGGAGGTCCATGGCACAACACACTTGCCTCTTCCATTTGTATATGGTTCTATATGGCCTACTTTACTTCTAACAGGCTTCTGTTCGATAGAACGTAAAGTTCCTTCTACAAAGCTTTTCAATTTACTCCACTTATCAAGGTCTTAGAAGCCATTAGCTTGATCAATTCCTTGATCTTGAATATTTTCTCATTAAACCTCTTCAAGTATACTCGCATGAACTCATCATTTGTCTGAGTGACCCCAAAAAGTTTTGTTGAAATTCTTTTAGCTAGAACGCTTGTGCAGAATTGTGTCACCAGCTTGGAACAAAGGTAGCCAAAGCTTATAATGGAGTATGCATCCAAATTATTATATCATGCATATATTTACCCTCTAAAGGTTATGGGGAGGATCTTGCATATGGCATAGCTTGTAACAACCCTATACATACATACATACATACATACATTTGATGGTAAAGATATTTTTTTTCTTGTAATTAAGCAGTTAATAAATTCAATTAAACCTTGAAGAATTCTAATTGAGTCCTTAAACATCAAATTTTAAATTTTCCTCCTCAAAATGAATTTTATTTGCTAATAGAGCCTTTGTTAGTCCAAAATACGCTATCAAATTTTTTAATTTTGTATATTTTCATCTTCATCAACCTATTTATGGCAATTTCTTGGGTTTTCTGATATACTCTTCTCACTTATATACATTTGGTGTTTGGAAGCTTTAAAGAAATAACTTGTTGAGTATTAGATATGGGAACAATCGTTGTAAATGAAGCCTAAATGGGGGAGATTTATGGCAACAATAGTAGCAGGGGAAGATTTCAAAGCAGAGGAAAAGGAAGAAGTCTGCATCGATTGAGAAGAAATGCCAGCCTACTATTATTATTGTGGTTTTGTTGCTACCTTGAATTCTTTTTCTTTTATTATTATTTCTTGGGTAAAGAGTGAGAACTTGCATGCAAAGCATGGGTATTTATAGCGCATTTATCCTTTGTTTAAGTTTTTATTAACAATATAATAATCGGACATTCAAATCTGACAATTGTATGTATAAACACTAATACATATAATATTAACAATATCTAAATGGTGTGGGGGAATCACTTTTTCCCCACACCTAAATTACTGTGGATTACAACAGTAATCTATAGTGCTTTTTCCTCTTTTTTTTTGTATTTTTTCATTTTTTTCCAACTTTCCCTCTCTTTTTTTCTTTTTTTTTCCAAAATTGCTTTCCTTTTTTTTTCCAACTTTGCGTTTTTTTTTTCCATTTAATTTTTTTAAAAAATTATCTTTGTTGATTTTACTTTTTAAATATTGAGCTGGTTAAGAATTTTGCTCTGTAATTATTTTCTTTTAAAATACTATGGATTGCTACGGTGTTTTGCCACATAGTTTTTTTATTTTATTTTTTTATTTTTTCAAAATTATATTTGTTGATTTTTTTTATATTGAGCTGATTGAGAATTTAGTTTTCTAATTTTTTTCTTTAAAACATTGTTGATTGCTACAGTGTTTCGCCGCATGGTTTTTTTTTATGATTTTCTCTGAAATTATCTTTTTTTATTTATTTTTTAATATTGAGCTAGTTAAAAATTACATTTACAATATATAAGGAAAGTACTGTAACTTTCCTTGCAAATTACTGTGGATTGTTACAATGTTTTTTCTCATATGGTTTTTTTTCTGTTTTATTATGTTTTTCCCTAAAATTTTCTTTGTCAATTTTATTTTTTAAATATTAAGCTAGTTAAGAATTGCAATTTCAAGTAAATACAAGTATTTCCTCACAAAACAATATGGATTGATACAGTTTTTCCTCACATGGTTTTTTTCCAATTTCTTTTGTGTTTTCCTTTTTTGTAATATTTTTTTCAAAAATTATCTTCATCGATTTTATTTTTTTTAATATTGAGTTGGTTAGAATTTAATTTTGTAATAAAACTTAATCATGTGGGGAAAGCACTGCAGCTTTCCTCACAAAACATTGTTGAAAATTACAATTACAAGTCATCACAAAATACTATGAATTGCTACAGTGTTTCCAATATGATTTTTTTTTCTTTTTTTTAAATATTTTTTTTCCTAAAATTGTCTCTGTCGATTTGATTTTTTTAATATCGAGCTGATTAAGAATTTAGCTTTATAATGTTTTTCTTTAAAACAGTATGAATTATTGTAGTGTTTTCCCATATGATTTTTTTATTATTTTTTCCAAAATTATCTTTATCCCTTTTTTTAATATTAAGTTGGTTGAGAATTATAATTACAATAAAGCTAAATCATATGGGGAAAGCGTTGTAGTTTTTCTCACAAAACACTATGGATTGCTACAATATTTCTCTAAATGGTTTTTTATTTTATTTTATTGGGGAAAGTAATGTAGTTTTCCTCACAAAACATTGTCAATTGCTACAACATTTTTCCTCATGGGTTTTTTTCCTTCCAAAATTATCTTTGTTGGTTTTTTTTAATATTAAGTTGATAGAGAATTTAGCTTTGTAATTTTTTTTGCTTTTTATTAACAGAAAAGCTAAATCATGTGGCGAAAGCACTGTATCTTTCCTTCCAAAACACTGTGGATTGCTACAAATAATTTTGTTCGGTCTCTAAGTTTTGATCACCAACATAACTTTTTTTCCGTCATGAAATATTGGCTCCATCATACCTTTAGTTTCTATTACTTATCTAGCGTTGGTTCACAATTATAACACTATTAAATATATTTGTTTTATGAACTTCATGCGGGCAAGGGGCATGCATCTCGTATTTAATAAACAAGGAAATTTTGTGATATATAAACAACAATATTAATAATAAGGATGACGACGATTACCTTGGAGCTTAATTACTTATGACTAAGTTCTTTGTACACATACTTTAACCCCTTATTGGTCAAAAAATTGCTTTTTAATTGCGTGGATTAAGAAGAAACCTAATCTTAATTATCTAACGATCAAGAATTTCTAGATTCTTCAATGTTTATACTCTTGGAGAGAACGTCTTCATCTTGTAATCTTCGTTCTCTTGCATTCTTCAAAGAAATCATGATTTTCATCCATGAAAAAATAAATACCCAAAAACCATAGGCGCTCTCTCTTTCTTTGTTTCACTGGTTAGATTGCTTGTTGTGTTCTTTTAATTTATTTATATTTTGGTGTGGCTTTCTGATGGACTTCAAGCCTTCAATGATCGTTTCTTTTCATTAGTATTTCAATTCAACTTCATACCATCCCGGTTTGGTTTGATATATTTCTTGAAATCAATCTATCAAACCAAACCAGGTTTATCAACTGTGTTTTCAAATGATATCGTTATCTCTCTTTCCCTCTTCACAAATTAAAATCTAATGTTTAATCAAAGCTGCATATATCAACAAATCTGTATTTTCCTTTAATGCTGCCACCTATTTTGAAAATCTGTACTTTCAGAAGCTAGAAGTTTTGCCTATATAATCCATGTCATCCGTAGAGATGAACACATGCCCGAAATTAACCTAGTTCAATCTCTTGATTTTTTTAGTTAGCTATATATTTCGGAGTCCATCTATTAGTTAACTTCTTCCTCTAAGATGTGTACGCAAAAAAACTTGGCTGAAGAACTTAATCCCATCTCTAAACATCACACATGACTGGGACGAGGAGCTGATTAACTTAACAAAACCTTTAGGATTATAACGTACACAAATACACACACAAAGAGGTATACAACCACTTCCTTATTACAACACAGCATGGTGATGCCAAAGAGCTACATGCAGAGACCAAGGCTTTGAGTACTGCCTTATTATCAAATAAGGGAAATTCACAAGGTATTTATGTAGGGTTCACCCATTCTTGACTCTGGAGATCCTCCACAAGTTTTCTATCCAAATGGAATGCTGTGGTGATGACAGCAGGATTAATAGAGGGACTGGCTCCAAAGATTGCATTTGCTACTGTATTTACTCCTGGATTTTGACTTGTTAATGCAGCGATAGCAACTGCTGGAGTTTTTCCAATATTCAACTGAAAGTGAACGAGGCCAAATGGAAACACAATGAGATCTCCTGGTTTTAGAATCTTTGCAAAGAGACGATGATCACGGTTTGACGTGACAAAACCAGCATAAAGAGTGCCCTTCACAACCAATAGAAGCTCTGACGCTCTAGGGTGATAGTGTGGAGGGTTTGTTACAATAAGTCTGTTAATTAGTTAGTGGCATTTACAATTAGTTTCATTTCAGTTTTCTGTTGCATTTCTGTTATTCCGTTATCTTTCTGTTTAGAGGTAGTAACATGTGATTCGCATGAGAATCACATTGATCGTTTTCTGTAATAGGCTGTGTGACTATATATACTGAGTCACCTTCATTAATAAAACTAAGGAGAGTTTCTCCAAATCTGTCAAACCAGAGTTTACATTTGGTATCAAAGCTTCTTTGTCAAATTTTCTTTCTCTGCATAACCTGTGCTTAAATGGCAAGTGAAAGCAATTTTGTTCAACCATCAATCCCTAGATTTGTGGGACATTATGATCATTGGAGCATGTTGATGGAGAACTTCCTTCGATCCAAGGAATCTGGCGGGTAGTGGAATCCGGAATTGCTGCGCAGCAGATGAAGGAAATCTCACGAGTGAACAACAAAAAACCTTAGCGGATCAACGGTCCGAAGGATTTGCGAGCTAAAATTACCTATTCCGGGCAATTGATCGCTCAATTCGGAAACTATCTTTGGACAAAGAAACGTCTAAAGGAATCTGGGATTCTATGAAAAAAAAATTTCAAGGTAACACACGGGTTAAACGTGCACAGCTGCAAGCTTTGCGCAAAGAATTTGAGATTCTACACATGAAGGATGGTGAAAATGTCTCTGATTACTTTTCTCGTACACTTACAATTACTAATAAGCTGCGATTCCTTGGAGAAGAAATGAAAGAAATCACCGCATTATTGAAAAAATCCTGCGTTCTATGATTTCAAAATTTGATTACGTTGTGTGCTCGATTGAGGAGTCCAAGGATTTGTACACAATGTCCATTGATGAGTTACAAAGTAGTTTAGTAGTTCATGAGCAGAGGATGCACAGTCATGTTGTGGAGGATCAAGCATTGAAAACCACTCATGACTATAATCAAGTAAAACGGGTCGTGCGAAGCCTACTTGAGAGGAAGAGGTCGCAACAGTGGGAGGCAGAGCTTTGGTGGAAGGCAAGGCTTTGACAAATCTGTTGTGAAATGCTATTATTGCCACAATCTTGGTCATTTCCAATATGAATGCCCAAGAAAGAGCAGAAATAGAGGATCACAGTCACAATCGCAGGCTTACTATCTTTGAAATAGATGAACCATCATTACTCATGGCTTGCATTGAAGATGAAGAGATAATGAAATCAAGGCATTTCATGGATGAGAATGAACTCATGTTACTTATGGCATGTGTTGATGATGCAAAAGAGATAGAGTTTTTTGACTCTTTACTGGAAAATACTGATCACATGCCCACAGATGCACATTGTTTTGAAGAAAAATGTGCAGATGGGAAGAGTTATGAAATTGTTGAAAATTGTGCGAGATGAAGGACCTCGTGCAGTTGAGATGAGTTGTGATGAAGGAAATGGTGCAGTTGAGATGAGTTGTGCAGATGAAAGGGAGTGTGAAAATGAATCCAAATTGCACAAAGAACACACCAAATCTGAAATTGCGGATGAGAAGGAATTTCTCGAAATTCCGGATGAGACAGAACCAAGCGGTCGGCCGGCTCAGTGTTGTCTTCCAAGCGGTCGACCGGTTCACAAACCGGAGGGTGTCGAAATTTCCACGAATTGAATGAAGGGAAGAACAACATTGAGGGGCTAAACCGGATTTTGATGAGATCAAAATCACCAAGAACATAATGCAAATGTTGCTCATGGCTCATATTGAGAAAGCACACGATGAAACAGCTTGGTTCTTGGATTGGGGTGTAGCAACCACATGTCCGGCACAAGAATTTCTTCCTAGAATTGGACGAAAACTTCCACAGATCGGTCAAGCTTGGTGACAACTCCGGTATTGATGTGTTGGGAAAGGGAGGATTCATCTCCAAGTCAATAACAGCTCCCAAGTGATCTCGAGTGTTCTATATTCCCGATTTAAAGAACAATTTGCTCAAGACTGGGCAACTTCGAGGAAAAGGGGCTAGCAATCTTGTTTAAAAACAACAAATGCAAAGTTTTCCACCCCGACAGAGGACTCATTATTGAGACCGAGATGACCATGAACAGAATGTTCATTGTTATTGCAAAGATTCGGTTTCCGGATCATCACCGCTTCATAACTCTTGCACAATTTGGAGTACCTTTGGCATTGTAGATATGGGCATTTAAGCTTTGGTGGTCTTCAAACTCTCTTTGCAAAGGGCATGGTTCATGGACTACCCCAATCGAAATACTCAAACATGATATGTGAAGATCGCATCTTTGGGAAAGCACCATCGAAATTCATTTCCAAGAACAACAACATGGAGAGCATCACAGCCACTGGAACTTCTTCATGCAGACTTGTGTGGCCCGATTTCTCCCATCTCCAACAGCCATAAAAGGTATCTATTCACTGTCATTGATGATTTTAGCAGGAAGCTTTGGGTGTTCTTTTTGACAGACAAGTCAGAAGCATTTAAGCAATTCAAGCTCTTCAAAACAAGAGTTGAAAAGGAGACTGGAATCAGCATCAAAGGGCTGCGAACTGACAGAGGTGGGGAGTTCACATCAAAGGAATTTGCTGAGTTTTGTGAACTGCATGGGATTAAATGTCAACTCACTGCAGCCTACACACCCCAACAAAATGGGGTGGCAGAGAGAGAAAAATTGGACAATTATGAACATGGTTCGAAGCCTTCTCAACAGCAGAAAAGTCCCCAAAAATTTTTGGCCCGAGGCAGTGAATTGGGCAGTGCATGTTCTTAACAGGAGCCCCACATTTGCAGTCCGAAATAAGACACCAGAGGAGGCATGGAGTGGCACAAAACCATCAGTTGCTCACTTTAGGGTATTTGGGTGTGTCTCGTATGCCCATATTCCAGACAACAAGAGGACCAAATTGGATGATAAAAGCTTGAAGTGTGTGTTGTTGGGAGTAAGTGAAGGGGCCAAGGCATATCGCCTATATGATCCGAAACTCAAAGGATCATTGTAAGTCGGGATGTTGTTTTTAAAGAAGAAGAAAGTGGCCATGGAGTGCAGAGTATATGGATGCAATTCAAGCATCCATTGAATGGGAAGATTTGGATGAAGAGCTGCCAAATAATGATCAAGATGTTGAAATTGCCGAGCACACAAGCAATTCCGAGATTGATAGAACCGATGCAACCGGAGGATTGGATCAATTGGAAAATTCAAATGGTAATTCTACACATGCAGCTACTACTACCGAGATTGATGGTGATGGAAATTTGATCCATACAGAGTCGATGAAATTAATGGGAATATTGACCATTCCCATGGAGTCGAGGGGTCGGTCTTTGCCATAAAACGCGTGCTTCGACACCCATCGGTTTGGCTGCGTGATTTTGACAAAGGGTGAAGGTTTTTGGATGAAGATTATCAAGGCAATCTTGCATTGCTTGTTGATGCGATCCTTTGTCCTTTAAAGATGCAATTGGCATTAGCAAATGGAGGAGTGCTATGGATTCCGAATTGAAGCAATTAGGAAAAACAAAACGGGGGACCTCACTGATCTTCCTAATGGTGCAACGGTAGTTGGGGTAAAATGGATATACAAGACAAAATTGAATGAACACGGAGAAGTGGATAAATTCAAGGCTCATCTTGTAGCTAAAGGATACACGCAAAAACATGGGGTGGATTATACGGAGGTTTTTGCTCCTGTGGCTCGTATGGATACCATTCGGATTGTTCTTGCTCTAGGCTGAAGGGGTGGAGCCTATTTCAGCTAGATGTAAAATCCGCGTTTCTTCATGGTGAATTAAATGAAGAAGTATATGTTGAGCAACCCCCTGGGTATGTTATGAAGGGTGCAGAACACAAGGTATATCGGTTACGAAGAGCCTTGTATGGATTAAAACAGGCCCCATGGGCATGGTACAGTCGAATTGAAGCTTATTTTCTCAAAGAAGGATTTGAGAAATGTCCGTATGAACACACCTTGTTCATCAAGAAATCTCAGGGCACTTCATTGTTGCTCGTATGTCTATATGTCGATGATCTCATTTTCACTGGAAATGATGAAGCATTATTCAGTTCATTTAAACTCTCCATGATGAAGGAGTTCGACATGACAGATTTGGGAAGGATGAGATATTTTCTGGGCTTGGAAGTGGTGCAAAGAGCTGATGGTATTTTTGTTTGTCAGAAGAAGTATGCTCAAGAGGTATTGGAACGTTTTAACATGGCTGAATGCAATGCTGTCCACAATCCTATTGTTCCAGGTGTTAAGTTGATTACAGACCCGACGGGCATGGCAGTAAATAATACTCACTACATGCAAATGGTAGGTTGTTTGATGTATTGAACATCAACCAGGCCTGACATTATGTTTGTGGTTAGTTTACTCAGTAGGCATTTGGCTCATCCCACAGAGTTACACCTTGGAGCCATGAAGAGGGTCCTTCGCTACTTCAAAGGGACTATTTCGTATGGTATTTTTTATAAACAAAATGGCCATAAAGAACTTCTTGCCTATACTGATAGCGATTATGCAGGAGATTTGGAAGATAGAAAGAGCACGTCGGGATTCTTGTTTATGCTAAGTTCAGGGGCTGTATCTTGGTCATCGAAGAAGCAACCCATCGTTACCCTTTCCACTACTGAAGCAGAATTTATTGCAGCGGCGTCTTGTGCTTGTCAGGCTGTGTGGTTAAAAAGGGTATTGGAAAAGCTGGATCACATATCTGATGGAACTACAATCATTTATTGTGATAATAGTTCCACTATTAAACTCTCAAAAAATCCTGTCATGCATGGTAGGAGCAAGCATATTGATGTTCGCTTCCACTTCCTTCGTGATTTAACTCGAGATGGAGTAGTGACTTTGCTTCACTGTCATACTCAAGAGCAATTGGCAGATATCATGACCAAACCATTGACAAGGGTTGTGTTTGAAAGGCTGCGTATGATGATGGGCGTGTGTGAAGACTCACATGTGAACTGAAGATAGAAACTGGACAGTATCTTCAGTTCAGGGGAGTGATTGTTACAATAAGTCTGTTAATTAGTTAGTGGCATTTACAATTAGTTTCATTTCAGTTTTCTGTTGCATTTCTGTTATTCCGTTATCTTTCTGTTTAGAGGTAGTAACATGTGATTCGCATGAGAATCACATTGATCGTTTTCTGTAATAGGCTGTGTGACTATATATACTGAGTCACCTTCATTAATAAAACTAAGGAGAGTTTCTCCAAATCTGTCAAACCAGAGTTTACAGGGTTCTGGCCATCATTTGGAGCAAAATCTATACGTGCCATAGATACACCAAGAGTGTTAAGTCCTGGCATTAGATCGGCCGTCACTATATTAACATGCACTCCAAGTTGATTTGACGTGTTTCCAGGAACATCAAACCCAGAAAACGAGAAATCATCTGGAGTGTAAAGGCTTGGATTCTTGCAAAATTTCCCATTGACAAGCACTGCACACACAAATTAAGAAAGCCGTATTAGTTGTCATGTAAATTCAAAATGAATGATACATATAAAAGTTCGTCACTCGAAAATATCATATGTAATTAATTTGGCTGCATGGTCCCGCCATGCCACATATTTTATGTGCTCAGCTATATATTATATATTGTGATCATAGAATTCGACCGGTACAGTGAATATATATACACTCATGTTGAATCGGGATCGTGAAATTTAATTAAATGAAAGAGTGAAAAATGACAAAAGAAAGAGGCAGTATGTATACCAGCAGAAGCAGTATCATTTATGGCTACACATATGTCTTGAAGGGGGCTGGGGTCATAGGCAGTGGCAAATGAGGAAGCCAGAGCCAAGAGAGCAAGAGCTCCTAGCAAATTAGCAACTTTCATATCGTTCTCTCTTTTTCTAGGATTGTCTTTTGGGTGTGGAGTGAGAACTTGCATGCAGAGCATGGGTACTTATAGATGAGTTACACGTCGTTTAAGTTTTGCTTTTCATCAACTTATCTTTGATCTTTGACCAGTCAAACACTGGCATTTGACAATTGTATGCAGAAACCCTAATAGACCTTCACTAGTTAAATTTACATTTTGGCCCAAACAGAGCACACACTCATTATAAGCAATGGTGAGGACCCGGGAGCCTGATGATGACTAAGTTGAGGCAAAAAAGAGTTCAACAAGTACTTTAATGTCTCTCTATTGGCCAGAGGTGGATAGAGAAGAAACGTATAATCGATCATAATTGCCTAACTATAAGAACTTCTAGAGTTTTCAATTCCATCGTTCGCGTCTTCATCTTGTACTCTTCATTCTTCAACTCCATGATGTAATTCATCCGCGAACACAGTATGCATAAATGGCTATATCGAAAGTTGCTTATTATGTAGTTTTAATTTTTCTTTTATGTTTGATATAGTCCTTGATGGATCTCCTTTCATAATTAGCAAAATATTATATCAAATAAGATTTCAGCTGGAAGAATATATTCTTAGGTTACTGCAGTGATCAAGTTAAACGAAATCACTTAATAAATTGAAAGAAAACTTTTGGATGGAAAAGGAAAAATAAGTTTTTAGTACATTTTTCAGTTCTCAATCCTCATGCATGCCTTCATCTTGTTGAAACCTCTAGGTATATCAGATTTGATATATTTTCAACTATTTTACATAAATATCCATACCACTTGAAAATACGTACAGCAGATAGGATGCTTATTATCAAAAAAAGCAGCTGGGATGCTTTAATTTTTATTTAATAATTTATACCCACAATTTCTTGATCGTACGTTATCTTGCACTCGCACTCGTTTCATCCCTATCCCCTAGCTTGCTTGCTATGGTGCCCTGGCTTAGTAAAACTAGTTAGTATGAGGAAAAAAGAGGTCAATTATCTGAAAATACATCAAGTTCTGCAGGCTGATTAGGCAAGATTAATCCTATCCCTCGCACTCCAAAAAAGTCTAACTTTTCATCATGAAACCCATGCATCTCTATTTTTTTGGCTTGAAAATAAAAGTCACAGTGTTCAATCATATATAGTTTGGTAGGATGATTTTGCCTATTTTTCTTAAAATCTCTGCATTGCATAGGCATGCATTAATCATTGATATATATCTGTCCCTTGTTGGTTGAGTTTAGTTTTAGATTTAAAAAAAAAAAAAGAGTATATATGAGGTTAGGGAAAAAATACAAGAACCATCTATCGATCGAGGCCATTCCAAACAGTTGAAATCATTTACCCCTAATTTCTTAGTTTGAATTAGAGTTTGAATATATATATCTAAGAAGATATTATGGAAAATAAACGTTTTGTTTTGGTAGGATGATCTTTTAGTCTCCTAAAGAAAAAGTATTGTTTTCTAGACTCCTCAACAATGAACGATCATGAGACTACGTAACTCAATAATTCAAGTTCAAATACTATTGTTTTATTAAAAAAAAAAAACATTGTGTAATGAAACAACAAACACTTGGTAATTGGCACGAGTTGATCAATGTTGACGATCCCCGTGATTATATGAAACGTGTCCTTCAAATTTAGTCAACGTGAGTGCCCATGAAAACAACAGGAGAGTTGCAAGTAAAAATTAAATGAAGTCATGCTGAAGCCTCCAATCATTGTGATGATAAACGTTAAGCATGTTTTATTAAACTTTCGTTGAATTGTATTAAGAGAGGTAATAAAAATCAATTGTTTAAATATAAATTCATTATATTAATTAAATATATTAAGTGATATTTAAATACATTCAATACTTTTTAATTATTTCATACAGTAATGTTTTTTTATTGTTTATGATAAATCTTATATATATATATATTGATTAGCTGCATTAAGTGATAATACTTATGAAAAAAAGATATTAAAAAAAAGATATATACAAATCTTAAACATAACAAATAACTTCTCGTTGTTTTGGTCATTAAATAGCTATTTTAATATATTCCTTGATTATCATAAAAAAATATATATATATTACATTTAATTACAACAAGAGGCTCTACGTGTACCATCATGAGAATAGAACTTACTAAAGAAATTGAACACGACTTTCTTCACATCAGAAGGTTTTGTCAGAGTTGTTCCATCAACATCTAAAAAGAAATTAAATCTGATTCTTTTTTTGTCTTGTCATGGTAGAGAGATGAAAAAAATAAGTGCTTCTGTCTCCAAACTTACACAACTGAACTCTTGATTTCTAATGGCAAGCAAACTCTTACACTCTGTATAAATTTCTAAGACTAAAGGCAATGGTGTTGTTTCTATTTAATTCATCCACTCATAAGTCTCTGCTTTCTTTTTAGGAGTCTAGGGAATCCACTTCATGTTTTAGAGCTTTGATTTTTACCCACCATATTTTTTCCTCACTGCATGCAACTCTCTTTCAATAACCTCAATGTCGAAGACACATTATTTTTACCGAAGTTAGTAATCAAAGCTGCATTCTAGAAGACTTGTGTCGCACGTGTGCGCCGTCGCGGCGATTGTCCATCAATCTTAGGTAAAATGGAATGTGGTCATATCTGGCAAAATATGAAGAGACAAGGAATTCTTGCCTCTTATCAGTAAAATATGGACTGGGAGTCGCCACCTAGTATTCTGGTTACTAGGAAACCCTAACTGTTCTCAGAGATCAGATACGGAGACTGGTTGCGTAAAGGGAAGGTATTAGCACCCCAAATACGCCCTACCTAAGGTAGGCTGCATTGTTTTGTCTGATAAAATCTAAGTCGTGTTGTGGTTTCTAATTGTTGGTCCGGTCTAGGGTTCAAGACAAGCCCTCCTTCAGAATGAGGTTCTTATCTTAATGCAGTAAAACCTAAACGTTTTATTATCCGAAAAAAAAAATTGAATATCCAGAATACGCATTACTTGTAATGTCGTACCCCGAATACTAACAGATAAACAAAATAAAACTTTTGTTGTTTTTGAAATTTTGGCCCATGTTCTCTTGACTTTAATAAACTGGTTATTAAAGCCAAAATGCATGCTAAAACATTGTTTTTTTTTAATGAAAAACACAATATGATTTTTTTAGCTTTGAGACACTTGGTCGTATGCACAAAAATATTTTTTTTCTTTTTTTCAATTTTTTTGTTTTTTTGAAGGTTTTGACGACAACCAGGTATTTTAATACCGGATTTGTATTTTTACGATATAAAATACTGCCCGATATTAATCAAAATGACATAAAAACTACACGGAAAAATTATAAAATGCTGAAACAAATATTTTTGATTTTTCTCTCTTGAAATGGGTCGGATCAGGCCCAAATACATGGGCTAGGCCGAACCTGGCCCAACTATATGGGCTAGGCTCGACCCACCCCACATTAGCTGGTTACTGTAACGAGCCTCTCCCCGCTTGCAGACGTGCCTTTGTGCACGTCTTGCATGGCGAGGGAAGAAGTGAAGGCAAAATAAAAAGGGCGGAGGGCTTACCTGGAGTGGCGGCTGCTGGCGGCGAAGGCACGGTGGCCGGCGGTTTCTCCTCCTTCTTTCTCTGTGTTTTCTTTTTCCTTCGCTGTCTTTTTTTCTTTCCTTCCTTTTCCTCTTGTCTTTTCTCTTCTTTCTCTTCTCTTCTCTCTTCCCTCTCCTCTGTTCTCTCTCTCTCGGTTTTTTCGGTCTCTCTCTTCTCTTTGTCCTCGGGGTCCTTTTTTTCTTCCCCTTCCCCTGTTTTTATAGGCAAAAACAGGGGAGGGAGATGTGGTTAGGGCGGCCACTGTGCTGCCGCCCCTCCATCGTCCGTCCAACACATGGAAAGTGGTTGGTAAGTCGGCGTCTTTTAGAGGGGAGGCGTCGTCTTTTTGAAGGTTGGATGGCGGTGACAGAGGAAGGAAAAAAAATCTTCTTCTTCCTCTGTTTCGCGCGCCCAGGGGAAGAAGAAGATGGTGCCGTTTCAAAATGGCATCGTTTCTAGCTTTCTTCTTCT
This sequence comes from Populus deltoides, assembly GCA_015852605.2. NCBI lineage: Eukaryota > Viridiplantae > Streptophyta > Magnoliopsida > Malpighiales > Salicaceae > Populus > Populus deltoides. The sequence goes on along the minus strand of JACEGQ020000081.1, from coordinate 4,543 downwards.
TCTTCTTCTTTTGGTGAACAGTAGATGAAACGGCGCCGTTTTCCCCAAAACGCGCCGTTTTATTTAAATGCGAATTGGCGCCAAAACGCGTCAGATTCAAAATCGGGCCTTCAATTTGCGAGCATTTTGCACTTTGGTTCTTGGTCTCAGATTTCTTCAATTAAGTCCCTAATTGGCCATCAAACTTCAATATTTATTCAATTAAGCCCTTGATTTGACCAAATTAACTCTCAAAAATTATATTTTGATCCCAGAACTTGAATTTCTTCCAATTAAAGCCCAAATTAACTCCAAAATCAATTTTTCTTGCAATCAAAACCTCCATAAATTCAATCAAACCTTCAATAAAATTTAATTGAGTCCATAAACATCTGATTTTGGACTTTTCTTCCTCAAATTGAATTTACTTTGTCAATGAGGGCTCTCATCGGTTAACAAAATATCATCAAATTTTAATTTTTGTATTTTAAACCTCCTCAACCAATTTTGACTATTTTCTGAGCATTATGACATCCTTTTTTCACTTTTCTATTTTTTTGCTAATATTTTTTTGATTTTTTTGTATTTTCTCTTTTTTTTTTTTTATGGGAACCCAAAAATAGGTTATGACAACTCGGTAGCATCGTCTTGAGAACAGAATTTCTAGAGCAGCCAAGGAGAAAGACTAAAGCTTTAGAAAATCCAGATTACAACAAGAGGCTCTAGGTCTACCATCATGAGAATAGAGCTTACTAAAGAAATTGAACATGACTTTCTTCACATCAGAAGGTTTTGTCAGAGTTGTTCCATCAACATCTAAGGAGAAAATCTGATTCTTTTTTTGTCTTGTTGTCGTAGAGAGATGAAAAAAATAACTATTTCTGTCTCCAAACTTGTACACCTGAACTCTTGATTTCTGATGGCAGGCAAACTCTTAATACACTCTGTATAAATTTCTAAGACTAAAGGCAATGGTGTTGTTTCTATTTAATTCATCTACTCATAAGTCTCTGATTTCTTTTTGGGAATCTAGGGAATCCACTTCAAGTTTTAGAGCTTTGATTTTACTATAAGTGTTACCCACAACATTTTAACCTCACTGCATGCAACTCTCTCTTTCAATAACCTCAATGTCGAAGCCACATTATTTTTACCAAAGTTAGTAATCAAAGGTGCATTCTAGAAGACCTGTAGCACCTTCTTGAAATCAAATAAGAGCCACCAATAATTCATGAACTGGAAAGGCTTTGGACCCCAGTTCGCAGAGTTTAATAACAGATGAATCGGTCTATGATCTAAAGAATACTTTGGAAGCCTATATAGAGTAAAAGATGGGAAAAGCTGAAGCCAATCAATCAACATAAATATTCTATCAATACGGTTTGCTGCATTACCTCTAGACCAAGTAAACTTCTTCCTGTTTAAAGGCAGTTCAACAAGATCGCAATAGTCAATGCAATTCTTAAAGCTTTTCATAGAATATAAGATTCGAGAGCCACCTTTTCTATCTGAGGGGAATATAGTTTCATTGATTTCACATGTAAGACACTATGATTTGCGAACAATGTCTTTAAAATTAAGAACATAATCCCATAACTCTTTCTTCAGCAACCCATCATTCAAAGCATAAACAAAAGACACTAAGCAATCCAAATTTGAGCGAGAAAACACACCCTCGAGATGTAAAATACGCTCATTCATAGCAACTAAACAACTAGAAGCATAAAAAAGGCTAGATTCCATATGCATAAAATACCCCTAGAAAGACCCAAAGAAGGCACTGCATACCAATCTCTAGAATATCGACCCCAAGTTGAATTAATAATACGGTCATTAATATTTTCCACTTTCATTTCCAACACACCCAAGAAATCCAAACTAAGCTTTCTAACAAGATTTCTCACACATTTTTTTTTATCTCTACCCCCTAAACCACAGGCATTCCAAATAATCATACTACCCATAGAAAGGATAAATCCATGCAGTGTCTATGTTATAATTTGGCTTCCATCATGAATTTGCAAGATAGCTTTTCCCATATCCCAGCAAGTAATTGCTTCATCCATAGGGTCAGTATGTAATGGCTCACATGCTTGATCATCAACCCTTGGAGAAAATCTAGTGTGTGAACTACTTGCCTCGTCTTCACTAGCTAGTTCCTTTCCAGATCTATTAAGGAAAGAGTCCACATATATGTAAATGCATTATATATAGGATAGTTATCATGTGTAGCACATTCCACCATTGTATTGTATACAACCCTAAAGGTATAAATACAAAGGGATGGTTGGTTTATCAATTATCATCACAATTATACAAAAGACTATCTCTTTAATCTTAACTTGGTATCAGAGCAAAACAAATAACCAGCAGCCTTCCATCGTCCAGCAGCCTCCTTCCCTAGTAGCCTTCTTCACCTGATTTTAGACTTCTCCCTTACATCCGGTTCTCTTCTTCCAGCAAATATCAAGAACGTAATCTGCAAATTTCTTCCAGCAATCAGAAAACGTGTTCTGCCAAACTTCTTTTTCCTATGGACAATCAAGAACTTCATTATTCTGCTGCATCTGCACCTCAATCTTCTTTCTCCGTTATGGCGCCGACAGCCACCTATGGTGTGTCCCCTGCTGCTGCCATCATATCCCTTCCTAACACACAACAGGTAATGTCTTTAAAACTCTCCAATACCAACTTTCTATACTGGAGGATGCAGATGAAGCCATTCCTCTTAGGCCAACATGTCCTCCTTCTCATCTGGAATCTGATGCAGTATCTTCATCCTCTGTCAATCCTGCATACTTGACATGGAAGCAGCAAGATCACTTAATCATGAGAGCCCTCTTATCCTCTCTCTCGGTGGAAGTTCTGCATTTAGTTGTGGATTGCAACACCTCCCATGATATCTGGAGAACGTTGGAAACAACTCTTGCATCTCCTTCAAATTCCAGGATCATGCAACTTCACGGTTCCTTCCAAGAGCTACGCCAGCATGATGATTCTGCTAGCACATACTTGCAGAAGGCAAAAGCATTGTTTGATGACCTTGCTGCGGCTGGCAGACCAATCTCCTTGGCAGAATTCAACTTATATGTGTTTCAGGGGTTACGTAGTGAATTTAAAGATCTTGTCACCAGTTTGTCTACCAAGGCTGATCCCATCTCCTACACTGATCTCCACAGCAGTCTACTTACACATGAATTTCTCCACAAAGCTGCTCTCCAACCAGCAGTAACAGCACCTCTGTTACCAACCCCATCGCAAGAAACCAATTTGCTTTCTTTAATGCAAAATCACTTCGGGGCTTCAATAATGCTAGACGAGGCAGGTTTCGTGGGGGCTGGAGAAATAATAATAATCGCAACAATGCTTATCATGGAAATAATGGAAACAACAATTATATCTCAGGTCAACAATTTGGGCAACAGGGACACCGATTCTCCTCATGACAGTTTTCAGGATCTCCCTCTCGGCCAGCAGGACAATTTGGGCAGCAAGGAAATCACTTTGGTGGGTATAATCGTAGTGTAAAATGTCAGCTGTGTTATGAATATGGGCATACTGCCCAACAGTGCTCTCAATTGGCTAATCATCCTCTCCAAGCCAATGCCAATCTCGCATTTAATACTGCTCCTGCAACATCTCTTGTCACATGGTTTCTTGATACGGGTGCAAATCATCATGTAACGCCAGACATTGCTAGTATGACGAGTTCAGAACCTTACCTTGGTAATGATTATCTGCATGTTGGTGATGGTAAGGGCCTTGTTATTTCCAATATTGCTCACTCAAAAATTCATTCCCCAAAACGCACATTTACTTTATCCAATATTTTACATGTTCCTGCCATTAAAAAACCTCTACTATCTGTTCAAAAATTTTGCCTTGAGAATAACGTTTTTTTTGAATTTCATTCCTGTTTATTTTATATTAAGGACCTCATGACAAAGGAAGTGCTTCTTTCCGGTCAGAGTAAAGATGGTCTATATGTTCTGTCCGAGTCGTCTGCCATGTCATTGCCTCAGGCTTTCTCATCTACATGTCTCTCTACTTCCGCTGATATATGGCATCGTCGACTTGGGCATCCAAGCCCATGCATTTTGCATTTGTTGGTGAACAATAAAAAAGTGTCATGTATGACAAAATGTTTTAATTTTAATTGTCCTGCGTCTCCTCACGGGCAAGTCGTGTCGCCTCGACTCTAAAAACTACGGGTCATCAAACTCTAGCTCCTCTTGATTTAATTTTTAGTGATGTTTGGGGTCCCTCTCCTATGTTGTCATCAGATGGTTTTCGCTATTTTGTTATTTTTGTGGATGCCCATACAAAGTTTATCTGGTTTTATCCGATGGTTGCTAAGTCTGATGTTTTTAATATTTTTCATCAGTTTCAAGCGCTCGTTGAGCGTCAATTTTCTTTAAAAATAAAATCTGTTCAAAAAGATTGGGGGGTGAATACCGAAAACTCAATACAGATTTTAAAACAATAGGTATTCATCACTGTGATCGCCCGCACACCCATGAACAAAATGGCATGGTTGAACGTCGTCATAGACATATTGTCGAAA
>JACEGQ020000080.1:0-23986 GCA_015852605.2 Populus deltoides | reverse complement strand
AATTCACCCGCAAGTACCAGTACAACGGAAGGGATGACCTCTCAATGTAAGTTTGTTTAGGGTTTTAGTTTTTTATGAACAACTTAATTAATATTACTACTTTTATTTAATTTCAGTTCACAAACATCGAGGCCCATATGACTATAACATTGATGTTTAAATCATCGATAGATTCCATTGTTTGAATGGAGCCGTGTCGCACATCCTAAGTGGAAACCTAATATCGATGCATGGTTTAGGGCGATTTGTGTCAAGGACTTAATTTTAATTTCCAATTTATTTTTAATAAGTGATTTTTATAACTTTATATCTTGTAATCGCTTTTATTTTATATGAATTATTTATATACACGTAACAAATTTGAGGGGATAGAGCTACAACAATGTTATGAGGGAGGGTATGGGACAATCACGCAAAGAATCAGATAACATCTAAAAATAATATTTATTTTTGTTTTATAATTTTATGTTTTAAATTTAATTTGTCACTATGGTAGAAGGGTTGCGTGATTTTGGTATGACACCAAAAAAATCAAAAGACATGCGAGGGATAACGGTCTATGAAGGATCGAATGAGATGGCGGTTTGTCAGAATTCAAACCGCCATTCATCTGGGGGAAATATGATGGCATATATTGAGCATGCTGACCTTAGAGCGGTTCTCACAATGTCACAACCGGCCACACAACCAAAACTGGCAAATTCATGGTTCGTGACCACGCACACCGGGCGGATCCGCCCCATTAAGCTTATACGCAAAGGCAAGCATGGTAAGATTAATTGTAATGAAATATATCGTTAATTAATTTGTCATTCCTTATAATATATTTAACCTTCAACTTATTTTTCCCTTACGAGTGCGCTCTCGACGGAACCGAGTCCAATGAAGTTGTTGTAGAGACGCAAGTGCGAGTCAAGATCGCCAAAAAGGGGTGCAGCTAGTCAGGACAACTGCTCAAGACTTCGTGGTATGTTCGCTCATTCATTTTATTTTGTAAGTTATTATTTTGAATTGCATCTGAATTGCATTTGATGATTTTTTTACCGACGGAATTTTTAGGAGACCTATAATAGCTCGTGAGGGAGAGATATGGGGACAATCCATCGCACCCATCCAGCATTTCTCGATCCGCATTTTGGATGGAGGCGGGATCGCCTGGTGGACCTAATAAAAATCGGGCTCACGGTTCTCCAACACTACGGCCAGAGTGTCTCAACAAGCTTGGAAGCTCTCCAACGTGATTTAACACCCAATCGAGGAGTTCATTGCGCTTGAAACAACAATATTAACAAACTCTCACTCTAACTATGATGAGATCCGGCAAATAGTCATGGAGATGAGATCAAAGATGGGTGACGAGACTTGTGTAGCCTTCTTTTTGGCCGTATGGTCCCTAGAACAACCAACCTCCTCCTCCTCCTCCCCGCTCCTCCAACCTCCAACGATATTCAAGTTTAATTTGTTTTTTAAACTCATTAAATTTGTAATGAATATTATTTAACATTACCTTTCTATTTTTAATGTTTAATCCATTTTATTTGTTTATTAAGGTTTTTTACTATTAATAAATTATTATTTTTATATATTTTAAATACATATTGAGGGCTTTTGACTTGAAAATAACTTCCGGCTGTATTTCACGAGAGTTGCCAAACAATTACCAACTATGCCTTAATTATCGGCGGATATATTCGCTTCCAAGGATTAAATACAAACGGATTTGCATCGAATGATAATATCCGCCTGGGTATTTCATGAGGGTTGGCAAACAATTACCACCATGCCATAATCAATGAATTTAATATGCCGTGGTAATTACCGCTTGAAATTGCAGACGGATTTATTCCATCGGTAATGTTCCCGCTGGAAACTTTTTTTTGGCGATGCGGTATCCGCTCCTGTAAGATCGCTTGCGGGTTTTTTTATTTGGCAGGCACTTAGCGACGGAAATGGGAGTTACCGATGACCGTATAACGACGGACGTGTTCCGGCTTCTGCGGAGGCCATCGTAATTATTTCACCAACGGATTTCATTTCGCCACCGACGGAATTAGTCCGGGCTTAGAAACCGCTTAATGGTGTAGTGTTCTTCTTTTTTTTTTTTTTTTTTCTGTTTTTAGGTTCCTTTCACTAGCTTCCAAAAGTGAGTAATAATCTGAAGGAGCCATAAAACAAAGAGCAATTTCAAAATTTCCAGTTTAAAAATTCTAAAAATTTAAATTTCTAAAAGCTGTCAAAATTTCAATGATTGAACTTTTTTTATGTTTTAAATTATTACTAAATTTGAAATTTTCTATTGCACTTTAAAATGGTGAGGAAATTTCTTCTATATCGACCACTTGTAATATATATATAACAGACTATTTATATGGAGTGGTTCATAAAAAGTCTTGACACAGGAAATTTGAACGTAGGCGGCTTCCCTGTTTGAAATGCATCTACAAGGTCAAAAAAGCCGTCACAATCCAAATGCATGTATAATTTTTCGAAAACACAGAACGTAAACCACATGTGTATAGACTTAATAATCTGATCAATTTTTTGTTTTTTTATTTGGGATCGATTGATTTGAATTAGAGGCTTCATTGATTTGAATTGAAAACACAGAACGCAAACATATATGAATGTAGGTAATTTGTATGAAATAGCAGAATTATATTTGAAATAATTCGACAAATGAGAGCCTTCATGAAAAAGTTTGATCAGATTTAACTGTTAATTTGTAAAAAATATCTCGTCTTGAACAAATTAAATAAGATGTTTTAAATTAAAAGTTGTCAACTAGTTGAAGAAAAAAAAACTTATTTTTTTTCATTAATATGGGGTGTTTGAGTCGTGGCTTAGTATGCATCTCGACTAATTCTAATGAGCCATAAAGGCTAACAATCATATAAGTTTCTAGTGGCTCGAGATTTGTGAGATACGAAGCGGTAACCTCTAGAAACAAACTTAAACCCGACTATTTGAGCTATACCTCCTCGGGGTTAATTTTAAAGGAAAGAAATTAAAAATGAAACCATTGCTTAAGACTAAAATAACAACTAAGGATTTCTGTAATTTTTAATTTTATTTCTAATTTTTTTAAAAATGAAAATTTAAAAATTACTAATTTCTTAATATTTCATATGTCTTGAAAAAAACAATTAATGCATGGAGAGCAAATTGAGTTTGGTTTAGGGCTTCCTAATTGCCTTGGCCTTCCTATTCCTCATGGTCTCACTATCATTTCCACCTTCCTCTCAGCAGCGCGACTGACCCAGCAACCGAACCCCACTCCTTCTATTTAGTCAGAGCAATACAAGCCTCATCTCTCCACTGTAAAAAAAAAACAAGACGACCTGGGAGTTTCAAGTTTTTTTTATCATCATTGAAAAATTATATTTCTAAGCTATCCTAAGAAGACTTTTGAAGAGGAGACATTGCTAAACAAATCCTTCTAGCTCCAAGACTGCAAGCCTCTCATGTTTTCTTTCCCCTGCTCTGCCATTGTTTCAGAACTAATCCTTATTGTCAAACTATTGAGGCAAGATTATCAAACTATTGATAGTTTATTTTGATTCTGAAAATAAGAGAAACCGCTGACCGGCCAGAATAAGTTGAGTCAATGGATCGGGTTTAGACTGGCATAATATTATTCCCGCTCGATTAGGATTTTCTTGTATTAATTTAATTCCTTAATTGTTTAGAATTTTATAAATATAAAAAGGATTATAATTCAGGATTATTAAGTAGTAACAAAAGAGAGAGAATAATTAAGAGAGTTTAGAGAGAAACACATAATTAAGTATACTTTCCTCTCAATCTTTTTCCTGCTTCTGAGTTTTTTGACTTTGCATTAATGTTTTTGATCTTATATCACACCAATATTCTTCCAACAAATAGTATCAAAGTTTAAGTTTGATTATTTAACATGATCAACCAAACTTCTCATTTCAATGCCTTAGATTGGCAAATGACAACTATGAAACTTGGTGTATTTAAGTTAAAGTTTGGCTAGGTTATTAAGATATATGGGAGATGATTGAAAAGGCTTTGAGGAACCTATAGATGAAGCAATGTTGACTTCAGCCAAAAGGAGGCGTAAAAGGCACAAAGGAAAGATCAACAAGCACTGAGCAATATCCACCAATATCTTGATGATGCCATTTTTGAGAGAGTAGCCAACACAACCACCGCTAAGCAAGCATGAGAAGTTTTGTAAGAATCAAGAAGCTAACAATGTGAGAAAGGTACAAAAACAAAAGTTACATATGTTTGAATCGAAAATATTTCAAAATATTTTGCAAGAGTATTGGACATATATAATCACATAAAGAGATATAGGAAGAAGATTAAAGAGACACGTGTGGTAGAGAAGATCATACGCCAAGGTAAAAGAAGTTCCATTATGTTGTAGTTCTGATAGAGGAGTCACAAAATATGGATTTTCTTTCAATACGAGGTCTCATGGGGAAAATTACAAGCCCATGAGGAAAGACTCAATGGGATTTAAGAGGATGTGGTTGCACAAACACTTTTTTAAAGCAAGATAGTTCTAGATATTTTTTAAAGGAGTAGAGGATATGAAGAAAGCATAGGAAGAGGAAAAAGAGGTAGATTTGAAAGAGGAGGCAAAGTGACACCCTCAATAGATTAATCGGTCGACTACATGAAGTAAATTGATCGACCGGTTCAACTGACAATGGCAATCCGACACTGGCTTTGACAAATCAAAAGTTATATGCTAGGGATTGTTGGAGTCTAGCCAAGAGAGTTGGAGAAGAATGCAAATCTAGTGATAGAAAGGAGAAGGAAGCCACCCTATTATTACTAGTGTATGATGAGAGAATGAAAAAGAAAGAGAACATGTGGTATTTAGACAATGGAGCTAGCAACCACATGTATGGAGACAAAGAAAAGTTCATGGAGCTTGATGAACCAATTAGAGGTAATGTCACATTTATGATCATTCAAAAGTTGCATTAAAGAAAATATATGATTTTGATTAAATTGAAAGATGGAAGTCAACAATTTATTGGTGATGTATATTATATACCAACAATAAAAATCAACATATTGAGCTTTCGACAACTATTGGAGGAGTATGAGATTAAAATAAAAGATCGTGATTTCAACATTACTTGACACTAAAGGAGCTATGATTGCAAAGGTAGCCATGACAAAGAATAAAATGTTCTTGCTAAACATAGAGACTTTATATGCCTAAAATGCCTAGCGCATGTGTGAATGATGAGACTTGGCTTTGACATATGAGACTTGGGCATGTAAACTTTGATAGCATAAAAGATGATGACACAAAAAGGAGATGTTGAAGGGTCTACCATTCATTATACATCCAAATTAGTTGCATGAAGGGATGTTTAGTTGGCAAACAATTTTGCATAAGCTCAATGAATCTATATCAAAAGCAAGTCAACCCTTACAAGAAATACATGTCGACGCTTGTGGTCCTATTAAACCATGTTTGTTTGGTACAAATCTTTATTTTCTAATTTTTATAAATGATTATAGTAGAAAACTTGGGTATACTCCCTAAAAGAAATGTCTAATATGCTTAGTCGTTTAAGAAGTTTTAGACATTAGTTGAAAAAAATGGTTATTCTATAAAATCACTTAGATGTATAAGGGGATGAATTTTGTTCAATAATTTTAATGAGTTTTGTGAAGATTATGGTATAAAAAGACTCGTGAATGGTGCCTAGATTCCCACAACAAAATGGTATGGTAGAGAGAGAAAGAATAGAAGCATCCTTAACATGGCAAAAAGCATACTCAAAACAAAGAAGATGCCTAAAGAGTTTTGGGCTGAAATCAGATTGTACTATCTACTTTTCAAATAGATGTTCTAATAAAACTTGAATGACATGGCTCCACAAGAAGCATGGAGTGGAAGAAAGCCAAATGTTTCCACCGAAGTTTTTAGAGTATTAGCTATGTAGATGTAGATGATCAAGTAGGGACCAAGCTACATGAGAAAGAGCAAAAACTTATCTTTGTGGGCTGTGATAAAAAGTCCAAATGATATAAGCTTTACAACCCTAATGAAGGAAATATGATGATTAGTAGAGATGTTGAGTTCATCAAGAAAGAGCATAAGATTGAAAGGTAGATAATGATGAAAAATATGAATTCTTGCTGATTATTGATAAAAATGAGGTAATATATGAAGATCATCAAGAACATATAATTACACATCCACAAACTCCAATGAGCTCAATTTTTCCTTCTTCCCTTCTTATAGTGCAAGCTCGATAATGGCACTCCAACAAGTCTACCAAAAAAGATGAGGAGCTTTGATGACTTATAAGGATGTAGCTAACACTATATTTCCACCTTGCTACATGTAATCTTATAATGTTTAAAGAAGTAATAAAGCATGTAACATAAAGAATTGTTATGAATAAAGAGACTGCATCAATTGAAAAGAATGGCACTGCTAAACAAATCCTTCTAGCTCCAGGACTGCAAGCCTCTCATGTTTTCTCCCCTGCTCTGCCATTTTCAAAACTAATCCTTATTGTCAAACGTATTGGAGGCAAGATTATCAAACTATTGATAATTTAATATAATTTTTTCTCTCTTTTCAAGAACAAAATCATTTTCTCTATTTTTCATATATCTGCTGTCTATATAATTTCATCAATATGCTTTAACAATTTAATATAATATTTCCTAGATTTCCGAATATAGAAGTATATATTTCAAATTGAAAATCTTTTATATCCTTAAATAGAAAAACATAATCGACTAAAAATAAAATCCTAATACACCGAAGATCCTAATAAGTCTCTTATCTATTTAAATAAATTTTATTTTTTTTGAGAAATCCTTAACAATTAAATAAAAATAATTTAGTCTAAAATAATGAAATTTCCATCCCCACAATCATATTTTCCAAAAATTAAAGCTTGGAGTGAAATTTTGAAAAAAAAAATTGTTTAGGCTTCCTTAATTGCCATAAAACAAAGAGCAATTTTGAAATTTCACAGTTTAAATTTTTTTTAATTTCTTAATTTCTTATAAACTTTCAAAATTTCAATGATTGAATTTTTTTTATGTTTTGAATTATTTCTAAATTTTAAATTTTCTAATGTACTGTATAAAAGTGAGGAAATCTTTTTCATATCGACCACTTGTAGAATTGATTCAAACACAGTGAGCATTTGAGATTGATAGATAGATAGATAGAGAGAGAGAGAGAGAGAGAGAGAGAGAGAGAAGCGGACTATCAATATGAAATGTATGTATAAGGGCAAAAAGGTGGTCACAATCCAAATGCTTTTTTGAAATGTATGTATAATGTTAAGAAAAGTTAGCTTAAGATGGCCATGATCAAAACTTTTGATTGAGTAGAATTATAAATAAGACTGAACCTTGTACAGTGTTTAGCAATAATCTTGAATCTGATTTTCAAAAAGATAGAATGTAAACCACATGTTTATATATAGGTGGGGGTATGAATCATAGAGTTAGAAATCAATCAATTTTTGTTTTTATCATTGGGATTCATTGATTCGAATTATAGGCTTCATTAGTGTAATGTATACTTGTGTATGTATGTATATGTATTTGAATGTAAGTGATATTTCAAAACATTACAGAGTAGTTCTCTTATATAGAAACTAATGCAACCATATTATTTGATAGTTTCACCCACATTTAACTAGTGTTTTGCCTATGTTATATATATAAAATGCTTTGATATTCTTTGTTTTATGTTTTAAAGGTACTTTTGGATGAAAGATGCAAAATGAGTAAATTGGAGGTAACTTAGCAAATTTGATGTTTAGTCGATGTTTTGTGCAGAGCGTGAGTTCTAGAGGTCGAAATGAAGTGATTCCAAGTGGGAATTAAAAATATAACATCCATACCTTTCTGAAAAATTTAAGGTATAAAAAAGAAAGAGCATGGAAATCACAGCCTCCAAAGTCAAATCTTGCATTCCGCTAATGTTGACCTTTGGTCATTCAAAATTGAATATCAAGAGCTTCGAAGTCCAATTGATGCAAACTAAATTTTGTTAGATTCCCGACTTAAAGACCTTTTAATTCTCCAAATATCAGCAAAATAAAATGTCATATGAGGGAGAAACATGTTTCGTGAAGGAACGTGTCCAAATTACGTTTTGAAGCATTTAAACCGGCGTCCAAGTTTTTATTTCACAAATTTAGCTCCTCTAAGTCAAAGCTTGAAGATTTAATGCAAGGCTATTTGTCCTTTTTAGGAAAATTGTTATTAAAGTACTTAAATGTAAACTGTCAACGTAAGGGAGGACTATTTTGTAAAATAGAGACTAGGGTTTCTTAGTATATAAAAAGAAAAAGAGAAGGGAAAGAGGGCAGAAAGAGGATGGCAAATGTAAGTGAAGAAACACAAACTCTCCTCTCTACAAACCAGAAATAATGCTTTGTTCTATTTTTAAGAGTAGTTATTCCATAGATATGCAAGGCTAAGCTCGTTTTCTTGGTTGCAAGGACGCAACATACCTTCGGATTTCAAGAATCGTGAGATTTATTCTTCCTTTTATTTTCGGGTTTATATTATGAATGAGTATGATTGTTTTCTTATGCATATTTTCTATGATTGTTGTTGATAATTGCTAGAGCGGACTCTAAGTTATTATTGTGAACAATCTATTGCTAAGTTTGATATCAAAACCGGAGTTGTGATATATGAACTTGCTAAGCAACTAAACTTGATAATTTTGGCGGAACTACGTTATTAAACTTAGGAGAACACTCGAACAAAGGAACACAAGTCATGGATGACTTGGTTGTCAAGAGATCAATCAATTTATCTAGTTCTTAGGGTTGCCATTGAACTAAATCATTAATGCGACATTGTGATTGTTTGTTGGTTAGGTTAGTTATACAATGGATCCAATTAATTAACCAACGTTAAGAAAAGATAAAAATTCGGAGTATAAATTGAAGTTTCATTTCAAGGATTGATTCTAATTTTCGTTGGTGGATGTGTGCTTGCGACCAAGGTTTGTTTTCTTGATAAATTTCGTGTCATTTGATTTTGTTTGCTAGTTTAATTTCTTCCATAGTTTAGATCATCACAAATTAAAACCCCCCAATTGTATAACGATAACATAAAAATCGAACTAAATCTTTCTCGTGGGATTGACCCCTTGCTTTCTATACTATCTTGTGTGTTGTGTTTTAAGCTAGGTAATTAATTTGTGCAACCGCACATCGCAACAAAAACCCTTTCCTAAGATAACTATATAAGCAAGCAACATTAATCCCATATATATCGGGATACATATAATTATGAAATACCAAAAGATAATTCCTTATATTTGATTCTACAGTCACACTAACATTAATTCCTAACTTTGACAACTCACGCTAACACTCCCCTCAAGTTGGTGCAAAGATGTCTTCGATGCCTAACTTGTTAAGTGAGCCACGAAAGTTTTTGTTGGAAACTGTCTTTGTGAGCATATCGACAAGTTGGTCTTCTGATCTAACAAAAGGAAAGAAAATCACCCCTTCTTCAAGATTCTGTTTAATGAAATTCGGTCTATCTCGATATGCTTTGTCTAGTCATGCTGAATTGATTTTGAGAAATTGCAATTGCAATTTTATTATCAGCAAAGATGTGTTCATTCCCGACTTGGGAGTGAAACCAATTTCAGAGAGTAATCTTCTAATCCAAAGAAGTTCGCAAAAGCCCTTAGGCATTCCTCTGAACTCAGCCTCAACGCTTGTCAAAGCTACTACTTTATGTTTTTTACTCCTCCATGTAACCAAGTTACCACTAACGAAAGTGAAGTAGCTAGATGTAGATTTTCTATCAAACAAATTTCCCCTAGTCAGCATCCGTGTAACTTTCAATATCCAAATGACCATTCTTAGAGATCACAAGTCCTCTTCCTGGAGCAGATTTTAGGTACTGAAGTATTCGACCAATCGCATCCATGTGATCCTTGCTAGGACAATGCATGAATTGACTAACTAGCCCGGCACCGTAAGAAATATCCGACGAGTATGAGATAAGTAAATCGGCTTTACCTTCCAATCGTTGATACCTCTCTTTATCACCGTTCTCGATCAAGATACACTCCAAGTTTTTGATTCTAAACATGCAGTGTCCGCGCGTTTATAGTCAAGCATTCCTAGTTCAAGCTTAGTAGGTCCGCCTTGATCTAGACAGTTCAATCCCTAAGAAGTACTTAAGTTCACCTAAATTCTTCATTTCAATTTCGTAGATAGTTGCTCTTGCAACCTTTCAATTTCTTCTTCATCATCTCCTGTAATGATCATATCATCTGTTGTTACTCAATTTTGGACCCCACGTGCCTGAGACAAGGTATACCTCTTTTTGAACAGAGTGTAGAAGTTTAGCTCATATTCGCGTAAGATTGACAAAAGCACGTAAAGAAATAATTTTGTTTTTTGAAACCTTGTTTAAGCCGCTTTTCTACTCTCTTTTTTTATCCTTCCCCTTTACTACCAAAATCATCAGGTTTTCTTAGGTTGATCAGGAGTCTTCATAATGCTAAATTCGTTCTTTTTTGTCCGGTCTTTTAAGGTTGAATAAATCCTCGAATTTGCACCAAAAAATAGTTCCATTGTCCGCATTTTTTGTTCCAACTTAGGCTCGATTCCACCCGGTCTGACGATATCCACCATCCTAGGTATATTCTCATCACTCATTACATGTTGAAAAATTGACGACACCTTTATTAGGTCCTAGAGATCATTGTTCTTAGAGCGCATTCTCATTTAGATTTGGATGCCCATGATTGTCAGATCAAGAACCTTTTTGACCAACTAGATTACTACCAGTTTCTGTTCTGTAAAAAGATTTTATCTCACTTCGACTCCTTCATCAAAGTTGTAGTCCTAGACGTAGATCAATTTAGGCTTTTGAATCACTTGATTTCGATATCGAGGGCCCAAGATGTTCCCGCTTGAATATCTAACGGAAGGCAGAATTCCCGCGAGAAGGATATTGACCCGAGTCCGCACTAAAGAGACTCTATTTTTGGCCTAGTTTTTGATTTTCATTCTTAGTTCATACCTAACATATCATGATTCTCGATTCGTTAGTTTTTGAGTTAGACCCGAGATTCCTTTTGACCAACTAGATTACGCTAGCCGCTCCGTGAAAAGATTTTATCTCACTTCGAATTCTTCATCAAAGTTTTAGTCTTAGACGCCGTAGATGAATCTAGGCTTTTGAATCTCTTGATTTCAATATCGTAAGCTCAAGATATTCCCGCTTGAATATTTAGTGTGAAAGGGGATTCTCGCCGTAAAAAGGATTTTTGCCCTAGTTCGCAGCCCGATTCAAGGATTTTTTGGACCCGTGGACCGAATTGAAAAAGTGATAAAATAAGGGATTCAATTGAAGATGAAATCGAAGGAAATTGGTTGGAACCGATCATCATAAAATGACGGGATTTCTACCGCAACCGAATAAGGAAATAAGACTTTGCAAAGATGCACCCTCCCCCATCTCGATTTCTTTCCTTTTTCACGCACAACCCTCCCCGTCTGATTTATTTCCTTTTCTCCACAACTTCCCGCTAGTTTCCATGATTATCTCGCTTGATTTTGGAGCTGCAGATCATGTTTTTGTGCAACTATAATTCATAGGAAATAAAGAACTTTTGACAAATGCAAAATGCCATAAAGAGAAGAACCTCACCATCATCTAATGGCCGGAATTTTAACCCTAACATAGATGGCTTGGATGATGTGTTAATGTTGGAAAGAAATCACTAGAATCAAAGACATAATCAATGAGAATATTGTAATTTCTCATTTGTATTATTTGGTCAGCAAATCACCGGGATTGTCATCCTAGATTAATGCATTGAATGTTTCCTAACAAGGGCGTGTGTATGTCTATATACGCCACATGACCTAAAAAAAGGAGGAGAGAAAGGAGAAAGAGAAAGACAAGAAAAAACGCAGACGGGATAGTGCATAATGTAAGAAATGTAAGAACAAAAGGGAGACAGAGGTAAAACAAGGAGAAACAAAGAAGGCTTTTCTTTGATACTAAAAAGCCTTCACCGAACGTGAAAGAGAGAAAGAAAAGAGGGAGCAGTGTACACAAAAGAAAACAGAGTAAGATATGCAGTATAGTTTCCAAATTCTTTTCTTTTGTTATATTCAAACTTGGCACCGTAATGGTTCTATCCCAAACCCGCTCTTTCTTTTGCTCTATATATTTGGTTTCGACAACAAAAGGTACCATGCCTACCCGTTGTTTTTTCCCCGATTTTGAGTAGAATTGTTGTTGACGCCAAAGTCACTGCGTGGTCCTTTTCTTGTTCTATTGCCGCGAGGGACCGTGGAGTTTTAAAGGTCTTCATTGTCCCTTTCCTCCGCTCCCGCTTGAGTGTCATCCGCCACGGAATGTTGCATAGGAAATGTTGTGGCTTATAGGCATGTTTTTACCAGAGGAGAAAGTAAAAGAAAAACATGAGGGAGGGTACTTTTCGCTAAGGGACTTTGTGTTTTTTTGTTTCGAAGAGTCCGGTCACACTTTTCCCTCTCTGCTTATTGTTAAAAAATGAGATAGCATGTTTTTTTTTTGGTCTTAGCATTTCCTATATGTTCTCTTCTTTTGTGTGAAATGCGCATGACAATTTTTTTTATCAAGATCGTGTAAAGGATGAGTGGTGAGTCGCGATTCCTGTATGGGTTTTAGTTTTAAATTTGTTTTTATGTTTTGTGCACACCGACTTGTGTTTTATTTTAGAGAATGATGGGTCGATTTGTTCCGGTTTCAAGTTTAAATTGGTGTGCCAACCTTGTTTATTGGAGATGAATTGTTTTAAGCTTCTTATGGATTTTGGAATAGGTGAATATTTTTTTTGTGTGATGTTTGTGTAATCGTGTTATTCATGTTTCAAAAACCAAAAAATATTTTCTTGTGTGTTGCATACGCCAATACGCTTAACATGTTTTGAACGCTCTTTTTATACAAAAATATTGGAAGTTTTGAAAAATGTGTTTTCGCATGGATTTCTTAAACACAAATAAAAAATATTATTTTCTCAGATTCGGATTTTACAACATGTTTGTAAAATTCCTAAGGGTATTGGCCAATATTCCAAAAAATATAAAAATTTATTTTGGGGAATTCATCTATTATTCACCGCTAATGTTTGGATAAAGAAATCCTTAAAGGACTAATATCCAAAATATTATTGGGAATAATTTGTTATTATTCATCTAATATTTGGATAAAGAAACCCCGAGTGGTAAATATCCAAAATAATTTTCTAGGAATAATAAATCCTCACACATCCTTGAAAGAAGCCTTCATTATAATCGAGGACATTTCAATTTTTTTTACTCCACGTTTATGAGTCGTGAGAGTATAAAACACTAAGGCAAAAATAGGCTTTTAAAGAGCCCTAAATTTCTAAATTTTTGTCCCTCCTCCCGGGATTTATTAGTCGAAACTCTTGAAATACTAAGGGAAAATGAGCTTTTAAAGCACACGTAACCTTCTTGGATTTCTATCTTAATAAATTTAGTTTGAATCAAACCTAGGAAAACAGATGAGATTAAAAACAACAACAACACCATAGCAATTATAAGACAAACCAAACACTAAGCAAATTTACCTTAGGTAGGGCGTATGCATTAGGGGTGCTAATACCTTCCCTTTACGCAAACCACCCCCCTTGCCTTAGAATCTCCGAAAGACCGATAGGTTTCCTAGTGACCATAATACTAGGTGGCGTAATTCCTTTACAAACAAAAGACCCCAAAACCAATCGAGGGTCGCCAGCCCCGCGAGGGTGCGAGAGATGGCGACCCACTAGGGAACTTAGGACTAAGCTTGGTAATTGTTTTTTTATTATGCTATGTGTTGTTTTTTTTTTTCTATGAATGATATTTTGTTTAAAAGCTTTAGCATGCATCTTCACATTCTATCATACATTGTATAATCATGCATCACTTTATTATTATTATCTTTTTGAGGACACACACATTAAACTTTAAGTTAAGTGGGGAACTAGCAGCTTGCCTTATGATTTGAGTCAAGGTTTAAGTTTGTGTAAACCCTAACTCTTTGTCGAGTGTTTAGACCGAGAGTGATTGGTACACGTGCCATGCCACTATCCGCATTAACCCCATATTGCCTTTTACGAAGGTGATCACCGGGACAAAGAAGAGACCCTTTTTAGAGACCAAGTAGTAAACCTACCCCATGTCTCACGTAAAGGAACTAGAACCTATCCTTAGGTTGTATGCTTCATAATATCCTTTGCATCAAAACAGTCTAACCCCAAAGCATCTTGAATTACAGGACTTGTGAACGAAATGGTCACCATCACTAAACCTTCCATCATAGAGTATGGGAAAATTTTGAACTATCACAATTGATCAAGGAGACCGCTTAGAAGCGATGCTAAGAAGTCATACCAATCAAGAACCTAAATTGCATTATGAATGAGGTGAACAAGTTAACGACTCACTTTCAGAATGTGGATAAGGATGCATTTTTTAGGAAATATGGATGTTTGGTGGAAATTACGAGGGTAGAAGTTTTAAGCCCAAATTGCGAGCCTTAGTTCATTTTTGGGATCCGCATCACCGTTGTTTTTCTTTTTGAAAGCATAGACTTATGCCCCACTATAGAGGAATATGGGATGTTGACCGAAGTTTCCAAACAATCAGATAAGATTTATTTTCCTTTAAGATCCCGGACAAGATCATCCTCGAACCACAAAATCGCCGTAATCTCCAACTTGGAAAAGTTTTTGGAAAAGAATGCTACCTGGCCCAAAATGGAGGATGCTAGAAATTGAACTGAAAAAAAGTCGGATTAGAAAAAGAGAGATTGATTGCCTTGGGCATATTTGGCCTTGTGTTGTTCCCAAGTCGACGGTGTAGTGAGTTTGGAGGCCACGCTTATGTAGAGTATGAGAATACATAAATCAATCCAAAGGGTCATTATTTTAGATGAAACCATCTTGACACTTAACCGCTTGTAGGAGGACCTAAAAGGAGCAATGAGATGTTGCACACAATTGTTGTGTATCTAGATGGTTAGCCATATCGAAACAAAAAAGCTTGTCTTCAATAATTTTTGGTGGTTCACCCAA
The DNA here is from genome assembly GCA_015852605.2 of Populus deltoides. NCBI lineage: Eukaryota > Viridiplantae > Streptophyta > Magnoliopsida > Malpighiales > Salicaceae > Populus > Populus deltoides. The sequence goes on along the minus strand of JACEGQ020000080.1, from coordinate 8,898 downwards.
AGACCCTCGAAGTTAGTAGAAGAAGAAGAATAGGGAGATCTAGACAACCAAGGTTGGGTTGACAAATTAGAAGGTTTGCCTAATAGTGATTTTAAGTGGAGAGCCCCATGGGTAACGAAAGTGAAAGTCCTAATGAGTTATGGACAAAGATGTTGGGTGCCATTGGTAGGGATTACAGGTTATGTGAGTTATGCTCCCGCTCGTGGTAAGGCAACTTGGGGGCATGCAGCTTGTTCCAAGGACTATGTGAATTGCTCAATTCTTTGGTTTGTTCAAAGATCCCATTGCACAAGAAGTTTTGGAGATCATCAAACAAGATTGGAAGCATCTGGTTTTGGTTGAGGTAGGAGATTTAAAGGATCCAAGTGCAAGCAAAGGATATGCAAGATGGAGAGACTTAGTCGCTTTAGCTATGCCTTGTGTAGAGGCCAAATCTCCCTAAACTATAGAAGAGTCCAAGAGGAAAAGGGTCAATAATGAAGAGGAGTTGAGAAGACAAGTGGAAAAAACTTCAAACAGAGCTGAGCAAAAGCGAAAAAAGACAAGGTAATGCTGGAAGAAATGATGCTAAAAGAAGATAAAAGTAGAGCATTTCTAGATGAGCAAATACAATCTAGAGATGCGTAAAATAACAAAGCTTTGAGTTAAAGTCGGGTGAGGAGAAGATTGCTAGGGAAAGGAGTGAGAAGGAGCTAAGATGGATGAGTTTGGATTGGATGCAAAGTTGCTCAACTTAAAGCAATGGAGATTGACTTTAACGATTGCAAGGAAGTGCAGAATATTTCCAAGAAAAATTTGCACAAGTCCATTCAACCGATGGATAGAATTGGGAAGTATGAGGATTTGAACAAGAAATATATGGAGTTGGAAAGCCGCTCAATGGGGATTCCAAAAGAAGGAAGAAAAAGGAAAGGTTTTGAGGCTATTGAAACATAACTAGCCGTTAAGAAGAATGAGATAAAATTTATGAGGATAAAACTTGACAAGGAACATGAAAAGATGAAGTATTTGGACGAGAAGCTAGCAAAGAATGGAAAAACACAAGGATCAAATCGACGCCAACAACACCGCTTGAATGGAACCAATATGTTGCTCATAGAAAAGATGACCAAGATAGATGAGCAAATGGATGAAGCTGCTGCACATGCTCGGATTATTAGAATTAATGCACGGAATGTGGGAGGGGACATCATTCGCTATCACCGAGCCTAGCTGAAACCGATGCCTTTCTAGGGAAGATTGAGAACCATGGTTTTGCCTTCTTACCTTTGGCTAGAGAGTTTGTGGAGGAAAGGGATTAATAAATTTTGTATTTCCTTTTATTTATTAATGTAATAAACTTATCAAGCATTAATGAAAAGGGCGCTGACCCATCTTTTTTTATGCAAAATCTGCCTCTTGGTGAATATGGTTCAAGCAAAACGACTTGGAAAGGCAAAGACTCCTAGCAATGTGACAAAAGAACCTATGTTTATAAGGTGGTGGCTATTATTCATTCACAAGAAGGTCAGATCCATACCCAATATACAAATGCATTCTTATCACAATCATGCATTATATCATGCATTTTCTTATACATCTATACACGCATATGCGATCTAGAAACATAGGTCCCCCTTCTAGAATCCACAACACTTGACTAAGGAAAATGATGAAAAATAAAGAAAGGTCACGCCTAGTACCAAAAAAGGGCTTGAAGGAATTTGGAATGATGTTGCGCACCTAATCAGCTTGCTCGAGCAAATGTTTTGAGACAACTTTTTCCCTTTAATGAGATCATGCATTTTCAAAAGTTCATCTTGATGTTTTTACACATCACTTCCGCTTTCAAAGTGGATCTTCCAAAACAAACACCTGAACTTTATACTGAGAATGAATGGCCAAACTTTAAAGAATACATAGTAACTGTAGAAGAGGAAGAATGGGATAAAAATAGGACAACATGAACAAGCTTGAGACCCGCTAAAGAGGAACTTGAAACCATAAATGTGGGTAATGAAGAAATCAAGAGAGAGTCAAGAATTTTGATCACTCCTAAAGAAAGAGAAGAGTTGGTTACTTTGAGATTATATAGATGTTTTTGCTTGGTCCTATGAGGATATGTCTGGCTTAGATACGGATATTGTAGTACAAAGGGTGCTGGTAGAAGGATGCAAATCGGTTAAGGAAAAGTTGAGAAAAATCCATTCGGATGTCTTGATCAAAGTAAAGGTATAAATTGAAAAGCAAAGGAACACCGATTTTCTAGAAGTAGTCAAATATCCACAACGGTGTCCAACATAGTGGTTGTACCAAAAAAAGGAAGATAAAATTAGAGTTTGTCCGCCACACATAGATATGTTTGACAAATGCAAAGACGATTCTCCACATATTCTTTTATGGACAGATTTTCGGCTACAATCGATAAAAATGGCGAAGAGGATAAGAAGAAGACAACATTTGTAACACCATGGGGAACCTTTTGTTACAAGGTCATGCCATTTAGGTCGAAGAATGTTAGGGCCACCTACCAAAGGGCCATGGTAACTCTATTTCACGACATGATGCACAAATAGTGAAGTATACATGGATGACATAATTGCTAAATCTAGGGAGGGAGAGAATCATGTCCAAATATTGAAGGAATTGTTTGAAAGACCAAGGAAGTACAAGTTGAGGCTTAACCATGCAAGGTGTTCATTCGGGGTGAAATCTAGGAAGTTGTTAGGATTTAGGATGAGTGACAAAAGGATAGAAGTGGACCTTGGTTAAGTAAAGGCTATTCAATCTATGCCAACTCCCAAGGATGAGAAAGATGTAAGAAAGTTCTTAGAAAGGTTGAATTACATTGCTCGGTTTATATCCCAATTAACCATGACTTGTGACCCAATCTTTGATTGTTAAGGAAGAAGAATCTCGAATTTGGAATAAGAGTGTGAAGAAGCTTTCGAGAAAATCAAGCAGTACCTCTTGATGAAGATGTGTTTTCAATTAAGGAAGGAAAATTAGATTGGTGGACTATGTACTTTGATGGTGTCAAACGTATGTGGTAATAGAGATGATGCAATGATAATCTCTCCTAATAAAAAAGTAGTATTCGATTTTAGTTAAGTTGTAGTTTGGGTGCAATAACAACATAGAAGTATGAAGCTTGCATTCACTTTTAGAGGTGGCATTGGAGTTGAATATTAGAAAGATAGATATGTATGGAGACTCGATTTTGATTAGTGAAAGGAAAATGGCAAATTAAGGACAAGAAGTTGAGACCTTACCAAGAATAACTATCTAAATTGGCTAGAGAATTTGAGGAAATAAAGTTCACCCATCTAGGAAGGGAAGGAAATCATTTTGCTTACGTTTTGGTCACGTTAGCTTCTATGGCTAGAATAGACTTTGGGCACAAGGTATAGTCGGTACACATTGATATCAGAAATAACCCAGCTCATTGTTGCTCGGATTGAGAGAGAAATAGATGGAAACCCTTGGTACTATGATATCAAGAATTTCATCCAAAAGCCAAACATATCCCATAGGGGCATCCAAAATCGACAAGAAGACTTTTGAGGAGGTTGGCAATGGATATCTATCTTGATGGGGAAACTTTGTATAAGAAATCATCTAACGTAACTTTGTTGAGATGTTTGGATGACATGGAGGTAAAAAAGTGGTGAAGAAATTTATGGAAAGAGATTTGATCCGCCGATATGGTCCACTAGAAAAGATTATGACTAATAATGCCCATAACTTCAATGGCAAGATGATAATAGAACTCTTCGCTAAATGGAAAATCAAGCATTCCAATTCCTCGCCATATAGGCCAAAGATGAATGGTGTGGTAGAAACTACTAACGAAAATGTCAAGAAGATTATTTAGAAGATGGCAGTCACTTACAAGGATTGGCATGAGATGTTGCCATTTGCCCTTCACGCCGTATTGCACCAAAGTCCGAACCTCAATAGGAGCCACCCCGTATATGTTGGTATATGGAATGGAGGCGGTGATGCCTTTAAAAGTTGAAATCCCCTCATTAAGATTATTGATAGACTCAGAGCTAGAAGAGGTAGAGTGGGTAAAAGTTAGATATGAATAGTTGAATCTGATCAGTGAAAAGAGGATAGTCAGAATGTCATCATCAAAGATGGCCAAACCATATGATAAGAAGGTTTAACCTCGAGGGATTCCACGAAGGAGATCTTGTACTAGAGAAAATATAGCCTTTACCATAAGAAGATCAGAGTAAATGGGTGCCAAACAATGAGGGCCCTTATGTGGTAAAGAAAGCATTCTCGGGAGGAGCTTTATTTTTATCTAGAATGGATAGAGAAGATCTAGTTAGACCCGTGAATGCCGAATCTATAAAAAATACTATGCTTCCCGATCAATAAAGTAAAGTTCGCCATGAATTTTCTCTCAGAAAGAACCTTTTCTTCGTAAAACGCATGATCTCATAGCATTCAAAATCTTTTACTGTTTTTACGCATGACTAAGGAGATGACTCCATCAATTCTCAAATTCGAGGGATCCAAACCAAATTTAAACCTCGATAGGTTTTGCACACCACATCGGGGGCAAGAAGTGCACATAGGGGAACATAGTGAATCAAAGCCCAACATTAAAAGGATATCATCATAAAAAACCTCTGAAGCACCTTTATGAGAAATAATTGCATTGAAAGTTTTCATGAACGAAACCAAATTTGTTTTAGTTTTTCTCTTAAAAATAATTTCTCAAAAATGAAAAAGGCAATTAAAACATAGGCAAAAGTATACTACAAAGCAACGCTCAATGGAGCAAGAAAGGGCCCCATAAGGAACTAGAGATCTCTTCACCAAACATAAGAAGGATAGGAAATATAGCGCGTGGAGCATATTCCAGTTCAAGAGGATAGGTCGGGCAAGCAAATGGAAACAGGAGCTCAAGAGGGCTACAACAAAAAGGGGGACCTATGTTTCCAAAAAATAGGTAAACAAAGACATGCATGCTATATTATCATGACACTAACTTTCGGCAGAAAAGGTGTGATGAAAGCCAAAATAGTTTCCAAGTTTTGGGAACTGGTAAGGTAAATCTCAGTCAACTGAACTACTGAAAAGGATAGGAATTGTGAACCCAAGCATTGCTTCATTCCTCGAGGTAAGATGATTTCTTTTGAAGTTCAAAACGGCGAGTCACCCAATATTGAGATCATTTTTTGAAAAAAAAGCATGGAGTATTTCTAAAAATCTTAAAACGGCAGTCACCCGATATTAAGGTTATTGTTTAGAAAAAGCGTTGAATTTTTCTAAAAGTTTTTTTAAGATGGGCAGGTCACCCGATATTGAGACCATTTCTTAGAAAAGCGTGGAGTTTTCTAAGAATTTTAGGAGGGGGCCGGTCACTTGATACTGAAACCGTTTCTTAGAAAAGCGTGGAGTTCTCTAAGAATTTTAGGAGGGGGCCGGTCACCTGATACTGAAACCGTTTCTTAGAAAAGCGTGGAGTTTTCTAAGAATTTTAAGAGGGGGCCGGTCACCTGATTTTGAGACCATTTTTTAGAAAAGCGTGGAGTTTTCTAAAAAAGGGTTTAAGATGGGCAGGTCGCCCGATATTGAGACCATTTCTTAGAAAAGCGTGGAGTTTTCTAAGAATTTTAAGAGGGGCCGGTCACCTGATATTGAAACCGTTTCTTAGAAAAGCGTGGAGTTTTCTAAGAATTTTAAGAGGGACCGGTCACCTGTTTTTGAGACCATTTTTTAGAAAAGCATGGAGTTTTCTAAAAAAGTTTAAGATGGGCAGGTCACCCGATATTGAGACCATTCCTTAGACAAGCGTGGAGTTTTCTAAGAATTTTAGGAGGGGCCTGTCACCTGATATTGAGACCATTTCTTAGGAAAGCGTGGAGTTTTCTAAAAATTTTAAGAGGGGCCGGTCACCTGATATTGAAACCGTTTCTTAGAAAAGCGTGGAGTTTTCTAAGAATTTTAAGAGGGGCCGGTCACCTGATTTTGAGACCATTTTTAGAAAAGCGTGGAGTTTTCTAGAAAAGTTTAAGATGGGTAGGTCACCCGATATTGAGACTATTCCTTAGAAAAGCGTGGAGTTTTCTAAGAATTTTAGGATGAGCAGGTCACCCAATAATTGGACCATTTCTAAAAAGAAAAAAAACATGGAGTTTTTCTAGAAATCTTAAGATATGCAGGTCACCTGATAGGGAGACCATTGTTTAGGAAAAGCACTGAGTTTTAGCAGGATCGAGCGGTTTATCTTTACAACACTTACTACGCAGCGCTTGACAAGTTTTGCTTCGTAAGTATTGTAAAGAGGGGGCAACTGTTGTTACTCAATTTTGGACCCCACGTGCTGGAGACGGTGTATACCTCTTTTGAACAGAGTGTAGAAGTTTAGCTCATATTCGCCAGAAGATTGACAAAAGCACAGAAAGAAATAATTTTGTTTTTTGAAAGCTTGTTTATGTCAGTTTTCTACTCTCTTTTTTTATCCTTCACCTTTACTACCAAAATCATCAGGTTTTCTTAGGTTGATCAGGAGTCTTCATAATGCTAAATTCGTTCTTTTTTGTCTGGTCTTTAAGGTTGAATAAATCCCTCAGAATTTGCACCAAAAAAATAGTTCACTCTTGTCGCATTTTTTTGTTCCAACTTAGGCTCTGATTTTGACCCAGTTTCGTACGATATCTGACCATCCTAGGTATATTCTGTCACTCATTACATGTTGAAAAATTGACGTACACCTTTATTAGGTCCCTTTATTAGGTCCTAGGGATCATTGTTCTTAGAGCAGATTCTCATTTAGATTTGGATGCTCAGTATTGTCAGATCAAGAACCTTTTTGACCAACTAGATTACTAGCAGTTTCTGTTATGTAAAAAGATTTTATCTCACTTCGACTCCTTCATCAAAGTTGTAGTCCTAGACGTGTAGATGAATTTAGGCTTTTGAATCACTTGATTTCGATATCTGAGGCCTAAGATGTTCCCGTTTGAATATCTAAGAAATAAAAAATATTATTTTCCTACATTTCTGGATTTTACAACATGTTTGTAAAACTCCTAAGGGTATTGGCCAATATTCCAAAAAATATAAAAATTTATTTTGGGGGGAATTCATCTATTATTCACCGCTAATGTTTGGATAAAGAAATCCTTAAAGGACGAATATCCAAAATATTATTGGGAATAATTTGTTATTATTCATCATTAATATTTGGATAAAGAAACCCCGAAGTGGTAAATATCCAAAATAATTTTCTAGGAATAATAAATCCTCACACATCCTTGAAAGAAGCCTTCATTATAATCGAGGACATTTCAATTTTTTTTACTCCATGGTTTATGAGTTGTGAGAGTATAAAACACTAAGGAAAAAATAGGCTTTTAAAGAGCCCTAAATTTCTAAATTTTTGTCCCTCCTCCTTGCGATTTACGAGTCGCAAACTCTTGAAATACTAAGGGGAAAATGAGCTTTTAAAGCACACAGAACCTTCTTGGATTTCTATCTTAATAAATTTAGTTTGAATCAAACCTAGGAAAACAGATGAGATTAAAAAACAACAACAACACCATAGCAATTATAAGACAAACCAAACACTAAGCAGCTTACCTTAGGTAGGGCGTACTAGGGGTGCTAATCATACCTTCCCTTTACGCAACTGGCCCCTTGCCTTAGAATCTCGAAAGACCAGATAGGTTTCCTAGTGACCATAATACTAGGTGGCGACTCCCTTTACAAACAAAAGACCCCAAAATAAATCGTCGTGACGCCACGCTCCGCCGCGAGGGTGCGACATCATCTACATAAATTATCAGGACAATTACCTTTCCTCGTTGCTTTTTTAGGAAAAGAGTATAATCTGAGTTGCTCTATTGAAAACCATACTTTCTCATAGCCATGCTAAATTGACCAAACCATGCGCTGGTGATTGCTTCAATCCATATAAAGCCCGTTGTAATATGCGCAACAGCCCAGTGTGGTTGAAATATACACTGGTGAGATATCCATATACATTTCCTCCTCAAAGTCTCCATGAAGGAAGGAATTTTTTATGTCAAATTGGTATAGTGGCTAATCTAAATTTGCAGCCAAGGATAACAAAACTCTGGCTGTCTTTAGTTTTGCCACTGGAGAAAACGTCTCCTAATAATCTATCTCGTAAGTCTGTGTGTACCCCTTCGCTATCAATGTTGCCTTGTGTCTCTCAATGGATCCATCTACTTTATATTTGATGGAGAACACCCACTTACACCCAACAGTTTTCTTTCCTTGTGGTAATGTGACAATGTCCCACGTTCTATTCTTTTCTAGGGCTGCCATTTCTTCTTGGATTGCTTAGGACCATTTAGGATATGCTAATGCTTCATGAATTGCATAAGGAATATGACAGGAGGACAACTTGTATGCAAAGGCTTTGAGAGGCATAAATAGTCTTTGTGTGGATAAATAATTAGAGACGGGGTACTTTGATTTTTTTCCCGCAATATCTGGTGAGTACTGGGCTAGAGGCTTGTCTATGTTTTGCCTGAAAGGTAAGTGATAGCTAGCAGAAGAATCCAAAATATTACTGGAGGATGGTGTAGGAGAAATTACCTCAGGAATATCCTCATGTAAAGGAATTTCATTGTTGGGTACTTCAAGATAAGGGGTTTTACTCATTCTGTCGGGTGCAATTTGTTGGTCCTCCTCATCTACTATCTTACTGTTATTAATGCTCTCTGCCTTTCCAACGTCTTCAGCTACCATGTTTGGAACCATGGCCATATTCTCAACAACGTCTTCAGCTATCATCTTTGGAATTGGAACATTGGCCATATTCTCAGCAACTTCAGTGTTCCACCACTTCTGCTCTTCATCCCATGTCTCCCCTTGGAGAGGAGAAGTTGATGCCGTGGATGAGTAAAAATATTATGACTCTAGAAAAATGAC
>JACEGQ020000079.1:0-18420 GCA_015852605.2 Populus deltoides | reverse complement strand
TGGTCCATATCCGGTGTGGGCATTAGAGCATTGAGAGGACCTTTCCCTAGTACGAGAGGACCGGGAAGGACGCACCTCTGGTGTGCCAATTATTGTGCCCACGATAAACGCTGGGTAGTCAAGTGCGGAGTGGATAACTGCTGAAAGCATCTAAGTAGTAAGCCCACCCCAAGATGAGTGCTTTCCTATTCCGACTTCCCCAGAGCCTTCGGTAGCACAGCCGAGACAGCGACGGGTTCTCGCATTGCATTTAGGTCGTAATTGTGATAATTGAATAAAGAATTTAGAAATTCTAAAAAAAAACAGAAAAGAAGAATTAATCAATGAAATGTTGCTTGGTCTTCATTGGGAACTTGAGTAAGGAGTGGCTCCTTTTTTTGGGGGGGGGGGTTTTATCCATTTTGAAAGCAGGAACCCTTTTTGATAAATGATCACTATGGGTCAGACTCAATATAATTTGATCAATCCTTTTTTCTGTCGTTAAGGTGGAGAACTGAACCAAGAATTCTCTTTCTTTATCATCAATCGAGTCACTGTTCGCGGCCAGTCGAATTTTTGATATTCCTTTTTATTTCTCATCAAACAAATGGCATCTTCTTCTGGAAATCCTAGCTATTCTGAGCATGATAGTGGGGAATCTCATTGCTATTACTCAAACAAGCATGAAACGTATGTAAGAAAGGAAATGTCACAATATTTTTTTTCTACATGTCGAAGTGATGGAAAAGAAAGAATATCCTTTACGTATCCACCCAGTTTGTCAACTTTTTTGGAAATGATACAAAGAAAGATGTCTCTGTTCACAACAGAAAAACTCTCCTCTGATGAATTGTATAATCATTGGAATTATAACAATGAACAAAAAAAGAAAAACCTAAGTAACGAGTTTATAAATAGAGTAGAAGTTCTAGATAAGGGGTTTCGTGTTCTGAATATACTCGAAAAAAGACTAGATTGTGTAATGATGAAACTAAAAAAGAATACTTACCTAAAATATATGATCCTTTTTTGAGTGGGCTCTATCGTGGAAAAGTCAATTTTTTTTTTTCACCCTCAATCATAAATGAAATTTCCATAAAAAATTACATAGAGATGCTTTGGATAAATAAAATTTATCTTATCCTTCTTATTTCTAATTATCAAGAATTTGAACCAAAAATGGAGGATCGAATAAGAATTTTAAAATTTTTATTTGATGCAATTGCAACAAAAATGGGTTATTTCTTGAACTTAATTAATGAATTTGTTACAAAATCAAGTTTCAATTTAAAGAGACTCTTTCCAATAGTAATAGAAAAGTAATAGAAAAAAAATCACAAAGAAGAAAAAGAAGAAAAAATGGATGAAGAAATTAATAAAAAGATTAATACATAAAATAAATATAATAAGAGATAAAAAGAGATGCGACCACCTCCTACATATTTTATGCCTTCTCCTGCAAAGAAACTCGTAAAACCAACTCCATTGGTAATTCCATCAATTACTCGTCTATCAAAAAAAGAAGTTAATTCTGCCAATCTTCTTATGCCTTCTGTTAAAGATATTGCATAAAAAACATCTATGTAACTATCCTTTTTGTAGTGATGAATCTTGTATGTGTTCCTAAGAAAAGGAATTTGTCCATTTTTCGGGGTCTCAAAGGGGCGTGGAAACACATAAGAACTCTTAAATGGAAATGGAAAAGAGATGTAACTCCAGTTCCTTCGGAAATGGTAAGATCTTTGGCGCAAAAAGAAGGGGTTGATCCGTATCATCTTGACTTGGTTCTGATTTCTCTATTTTTTTAAGAATACCGATTTAAGAATACCGAGTCGGGGTCTTCTCCTACCTGTATCAAAACTACTTTTCAAAGAAAATCTTTTTCCATCTAGAGGAGATACTCGTTTATTCAATATCGGACCATCCATAGCAGTCATATCAACTCTATTAAGCTATTCAGTAATTCCTTTTGGCTATCACTTTGTTTTAGCGGATCTAAATATCGGCGTCTTTTTATGGATTGTCATTTCAAGTATTGCTCCCATTGGACTTCTTATGTCAGGATATGGATCAAATAATAAATATTCCTTAGGTTAGCCGAAAGATGGTTATCGGTTCAAGGACGCACGGTGTCCCTGTTTTTTCAGGGTAAGAAGGGCTAAAGAAAATGCCACGAGCCAATGTTCGAGTACCAGGCGCTACGGCGCTGAAGTAACCCATGCCATACTCCCAGGAAAAGCTCGAACGACCTTCAACAAAAGGGTACCTGTACTCGAAACCGACACAGGTGGGTAGGTAGAGAATACCTAGGGGCGCGAGACAACTCTCTATAAGGAACTCGACAAAATAGCCCCGTAAATTCGGGAGAAGGGGTGCCTCCTCACAAAGGGGGTCGCAGTGACCAGGCCCGGGCGACTGTTTACCAAAAACACAAATCTCCGCAAAGTCGTAAGACCATGTATGGGGGCTGATGCCTACCCAGTGCCGGAAGGTCAAGGAAGTTGGTGACCTGATGACAGGGAAGCCGGCGACCGAAGCCGCCGAACTTCATATGCAAAAGTTAAAAAAAAAATTAAAGGTTTGTTTTTTTAGCATAACAATATTTTCAAATTTTTCTAGGTTCATAAAAAGTCACACTCTTGATTTTGATTCTACTATAAATATATGTGTTCACGAGATGATATACACACAACACCTTTTTCTTTCTCTTTTTTTTTTTCTTTAAATTGTTAATCTTAATTCTTAGGTTCAATTTGGTGATCCTAGAGGTATATTTTCCTTGAACATTTCAACAAATTCAAAATGGTGGGTACAAATAATATTTTAATGAAATGATTTATTTACATTGAAGCTTTTTGTTCAATCCCATATTCCCCATATATAAATAAATTCATAATAGAAATGAAATATAATATATTATAATAATTAATTAATTATTACATAAGCTTTTAAAACAATAAAAAAAATAAAAATATAGGTGAGAATTATTATAGAAAGAATAAAAAACGGAATAAATTTTTTTAATATATAAAAATTCTAAATACTAAACTTCAAAATATTTTAGAGTAACAATAAACAAACATAAACAGTAATGTTAAGAAATAACATGTAAAATGGATTTATTTTTTCAAATTTTAGAGGGAAAAAAATTCATCTAATAAAAAAAATATGTTTTTATTTTTTTTTTAAATCTCCAAACATAGTGACCAACCAATAACTTGTCGCTAAACCAAATATGTTCAACATGTGTATATATTTTATTAAGGTGTAGGTTAATTGAATCTAGACATGACCAGATGGCCTGTCCATGACCCAAATTTGTTTCAACGTAAATAAATGCTGAGAAAAAGTGGTTTATCGACTTCATTGTATGCGTTTGGTATTGTGATAGCTGTTGTGGTTATAATTTGAAAAAAATTATTTTATAAAATGCACTTTTGATTGTGGTTGATTTGGTTTTTATGTGTGTTTGGTTAAAACTATGGTTGAAACTGAGATTGAACAAAAAGTAATTTAATGTGTTTGGTTAATAATGCTTTTGAAATTGAGGTTATAAAATAATTTTAAAAAATATATATTAATATTGATAGTTTTTAATTTAAATATTGTAGATTTAACTTTTGTTATTACATCATGAAATAAATAATACTTTATATAAAATATTTTTTATTGTTCCATTAAAATATCTACAATTCTATCACGTATGAAATACATCCGACAAGGACTACAGTTTTTTTTGGTTTTTTAAGCACGCAATAACATCAGGTAAAATATAATCAAGAACGAAATTGGGATTGTGATCAAATTCTGCAAATGCTACTTTATCAAGCGATCTCTGTCTAATTTATGTAGTGTCATTAAATAATGTTAAACATTAGTTTTCGAATAAAAAATAATTAAAAAATTAAAAACAATTTTTATTTTACTGGGTTGGATCTGGTTTAATGTATTTTAAACTTTGAACTGGAACTGATTTGACCGGAACGGTTCGACCGGAACTGTATGCATGTTACATGGTTCATGCTAATTAATTAGCATGAACGGTGTAACATGCATATAGTGTATAGTGTATGCAAGTTACACTTTGCATGCTAATTAATTAGCATGCACAGTGATATGTGTTGTCATTGTTTACCGTTGAAACAAAAGCATTCTAAGAGTGTTTCGTGATAACTAAATTTGCAACATAGTAAAAAGTAAGATTCATAAATAATAAATAATATTTTTTTCTATAACCAAATATATGTTACTGCATTTTATTTTAGCCGCAGCCGCAGCCGCAGCTGGACCCTAATAAGCTCAACGAATTCAAATAGATGTAGGTCATGCATTTTTGTACTATGCAGTATGGACAACACTATCTTATCCACAATCCACGTGGCACCCATATGAACCCTTTATTCGTTTTCCATTAAATGGCTGATATATATTGTCTGAGCCAAAGACGAGAGTCTAACACCTGTTTGTTCATCGGATAATGTGACTCGCTATTTCTCCTACACTAATAAAAACACGTTTTATAAATAGTTAATGGAGACGACAAAAATGTCTTTCCAAAAGGGTCTATCGTGCCCCCTAATGTTGGGTTTGGGATTTTTTTCTTTGTTTTTCTCTTTTTTTTTATTTGGTTGAGCATCATCATGTCAGTTATTTTTATGAGAAGCTCAATTTTTTGGACTCTTTGGTTTTTTTCTTCATGCCCCCATCTTTGTTTGGACACTTTTGATGATTGAAAAATTTTTTTTATGCCCCTTAGTGTTGTTTGGGCACTTTCAATCATTGATGTTTTTTTCTATGTCTCTTGCACTTGCCTCCAATTTGAGGTATGATCCTAGCCAAGGTTATTTCCAAAAAACACTACCAGGCTCAAAAGGGGACTGCAAATGATATATTTTAGTTTCGTGAAATGATTATCAAAGATGGTCTTTCTTCATTCCAAACTCATGCATTTAGGATTGGTAAGCCTTGCTTTCATGCGAGTATGCAAAATGGTTTCTCATTAGTCATCCAATTAAAACTCAGCTTTCGGAGTCACTCATGGTTTTGTTTTTTTGTTTTTTTATAGGTTTTCTAGGTGTATGGTTACCTTTCTAAGGAATCACTTGAATTTTTAGTACTTATTAGTTTTTAACAAACACCAAAATAATTTTTGTTTTTGTACTAAATTTTGAATTCCTGAAAATTCTTTGGAAGAAAAGGGAAACACACTGAAGGATTCTTGGTGCAGTGGTTTTGTGAGTAAATATTATGCTTAGAGTGTTATTTACATGAAACAAAAAAAAAAATAAAGACATGTCATGAACACAAGAAAACAGTTGATCTTATTAACAAGAAGGCTCTTTTGACAAAAAAAAGTCTTGTTGCATTATAAGCCAAGTTACCAACAAGACCGAAACAACTTTAAACAGACATGATCAAACAAAAGGAAATAATAGGGTTGGCTTCATTCTTCTAATTTGGTAAATCTTCTCTTAGGCTAGCCTCCCTACGGCTCTTGTAGATGTCTCATTGATGATAAGGATAAAAGAACCGTGGTCGAAATTCAAGTCCTTCAAAATTTATCTTTGTCTTTTTTCAGATCGGTAGCTTGACCATCAGTGCTTTCTGAGCATTCTGCCTCTAGTTCCTTTACTGATCCATTGCTTCAAGCATGATTAGGTAGAGGGTTCGTGTTCATATTAGGAGTGTCTTCCAATGCTATCCACCTTGCCTTGATTAGTTGCAAAAGCTTTCTCTTGAAGGCATTACAAGTATGGATGCTATGTCCAGCAACACTAGCATGGTATTCGCAAGTGAGCTCTGGCTTGTACCAGTTAGGGTAAGGTGGCTGCACAGGCGTCAGAGGTTCGGGAGCTACCTGCCCGATGCTTAATAGCTTCTGGTATATCTCATTCAAGGGTAGCAGTAATGGAAGTAGTTGTTCTTGGACCTTTTAGTAATTTTCAATTTGGCTTTTGGCTTGAAAGTTTTGGGGCTCAAGTTTTTTGATGTCGGCAACTTGGGATGAAGTATGGTAGTTTTGGGATGAGTTTATAAAAATTATAATTATAAATATAAGTATTATAAAAATTAAAATTATAAATATAAGTATTCACGAGATAATAATAATAATAATAATAATAATAATAATAATAATAATAAGCTTAATCAATAATTCAAATAGCATGAAAAAAAAATGTAAACAACAATAAATAAAGAAGAAGAAAAATTGACAATAGGAAAAAAAAAAAAAAACAATTTGATCCGATAGAGTTTTGTAATTTATAAATTAAGAGTCTTAAGATGTAGTTCATAGATTTGTGTACTATGTTGTACAACACTATCTTATCCACAATCCACGTGGCACCCATATGAACCCTTTATTCGTTTTCCATTAAATGGCTGATATATATTGTCTGAGCCAAAGACGAGAGTCTAACACCTGTTTGTTCATCGGATAATGTGACTCCCTATTTCTCCTACACTAATAAAAACACGTTTTATAAATAGTTGATGAAGACGACAAAAATGGGCCCGCGCTGCACAGCTACTTCTGCAGTCGGTAGTCGGTACAGCTTATCGATTATCAAGGACAGCACTGTTTTTGACGTTTTATAAATAATTCTTTTTTAAAGTTCGAAGTTCGCACTGTTTTAAAAAAATCAGAAAAATAATATAATTAGAATTTTTTTTAATAAAATAACATAATTTTATGGTTGAGAATAACGATTCTTACAAAGTCGCAATTGGAGATAGTGATTTCAAAAGAAAATTGTTAAACTTGCTATTCTCACCGATTAAGGATTCCACGTTGTGTTTTGTTTTAAAAACATTTTATTTTTTTATTTTAAACTGATATATTTTTAATATTTTTAGATTATTTTAATATACTGATATCAAAAATAATTTTTTTTTAAAAAAATTACTTTAATATGTTTTGAAATGAAAAACAATCACTATCACACTTTCAAACACCCTCGTACTAAACATGTTATTTTTCCAAAGTTTTTTCTAATGGTTAATAAGCGAAAGGAAACACTGTTTCATTTAAGAGTTAATTCCTAATTTTTTATACTAGACTATTTTAGACTCTGTTTTGACCTTAATTTTTAGAAAAACTAAAATAGATAGAGGTTTTACTATGCAAAATTCATTGTGCATATACTCATAAATCACTTGGTGATTTTTTTCATTTTGGTTATCAAATTATTTTCTCATTGATTATGTCTTTTTATTGCAAAATTAATAATTAATTGCTTCTAATTTATTAATCAATAGCAAAATTCAAAGAAAAAAGACAATAGTGAAAAATACAAATACTAATTTCGACCAAAAAAACAGTCGACCCTAGTGTAAACGGGTTTGATAAGGGGAGCTCTATTGTAGTGTTGAAGCAGGAGAATTTCTTAAATACGCAATCTTATATTAATGAGAATAAATTTTGATATGACTGTTGGATCGAGTTAAAATTTTGCTGAAAGATTCTAGAGGTTTTGTTTCTTATAAAGTTGAAATGTCACAACAATCAAAAATTGGAAAGGGCTTCCAATAACACCCAATATTTTCTAAATTTTCATTGTTGATTTAAGATTTTTTTTTGTTTTTTGTTTATGATTCTTTTATTATTTTTCTAGGTTTGTTTAGGCTTTTTTTCTAGTATAAATAGAGTTATTTAACTTGTATTTGAGGAGGTCCCCAAGGGGCATAGCGTGATGGCAAAAGGCTTGAGATCTGCACAGCAGGTCTCGAGTTTGAGTCAGGGCGTGCACCTCTTGTAAGAGCATGGGACAGCCGGGGTTTTACTCACTCACCTGAGCCCACAAAGTGCGCTTTCCGGGGGATGGGGCTTTCTCGAATCCAAAAAAAAAAAAATTTGTATTTGAGGAGACTACTTGAAAGAAAATGTTCATTAATAAAATTTTGAATTAGGGATTTTGCATGATCCACTTTTTAGCATAATTTTATGCTCCTATGTTTGCTATCTTTCTTGTGTTACTTCTATCTATGTCAGTTGGTATCAGAGCCCAACGATCCCAAGTTATTGTTTTATATGTGTTGCAATCCCATGTTATTTTATTTATTATGTGCTACTGAATAATCGTGGCTAGAAGAGGTCGCAGAGCAAGACATGTTCAAATAAGAGGGGATAAGGAGGTTCCTCATCGGGAGAGAAACATTTAGGAGCTAGTGATAGAAGATATGGGGAAACTAATTTCAAAATTAACATTTCAAGTGGAGATAATAATCATGTAGAGGAAAGTTAAATAATTATCTTATCAATTAGCGGAGATGAAAAAAAGAATATTGGAGGATCATGAGAAGAGTGATCACGAATCCACAACTAGTTTTAAAAACTCATTTCAAAAGCATAAGTAAAGAAGACAATTTTTTTTTTTATCAGAATGAGTATTATGGAGATTTCAATAATCCTATTTGTGATGAGGTAAATGTGGATTGACATTGTCCACCAACATATTATGTTTATTTTGATGATGATGATAATGTTGATGATGATATCATAAATAATAACAATAATGGTAGTGTTGATATCATTAATGCTCTCTTATTGATAACTTAGAAGTTAAGTGCAAAGAAAACATGGAAGGTGCATAAAACAATTATTGATTTAGACTATGTTGATCCTTTTGATTACAAGTTTACTATTATCAAAAAGGTAGATGTGTTCAAAGATTATGTGGATACAACATATATTGATGTATTAAGTTTGAGATTTGCAAGTCATTACTTTAGAAGCCAATGGAATATGAATAATTTCCAATTGTTATTTCTTATGCAAATTTTAAGATGAAGAGATTAAAGTTGATGTCTAAAATTGTTATTTCTTAAAAAAAAAAGGAAGAAAAGAGGTTGTAGAGTTTTTATTAGATATCCACGAGATTGAGGAAAGTATAATTTGAACTCGAGGACAAGTTCTCTTTAACCCATGAAGACTTATATAGGAGATTTCTCCCATGCACATAATCTTATAGTAATGGCAATAATTTTTTATCCAACCATTGGATTGAGCTGAAATTATTTTAGGAGATCATAAAGGCTTTGTTTGTTATATGGTTACAATTTCTCAAAAATCAGTGATTAGAAAGGTCTTCTGATAATCTCTCTAAGTTACTTATCGAGATTTGCTACATTTTCCTAGTTAATTTAAGATTCTTTTTTATTTTTAGTTTTAAACTCTTTTATTATTTTTTGAGCTATGTTTTTTACTTTCTCCTCGTAAAAATAGGGTCATTTAGCTTGTAATTAAGGAGAATATCCGAAAAGAAAATATTCAATGATAAAAATTTCATTATTGACCCCTTCAATTCCAATAGTCAGCCCTCTCATTCGACGACGTGCATGTCACAACATGATGGTGACTCCATGTTATGGATTTGTCTGATTGAACTGAGTTTTGCTTGTTTGCTTGTCCATTTTTGTTGGTCTATGCAATTTAATTTTAGCATGAGCTCATGCATTTTTTACATATTACTCATGCATAAGTACATTGAGTATGGATTAATACCTTCATGAATTTTAATTTTCAAATAAACCTAATTTTAGGTTAGGTGGTGAGCAGTGGTTTGCCTCGTGAATTTCAGTCAAGGTTCGATTCATGAAATATCTAACTATAAGTTGAGCGTTTACTCAGTAATTGCAGTCGCATTGTGCCCCAACCATTCCTTGTAAACCCTCATACTGGTTTCATGAAAGGTGGTCACTATGCAGATCATAAACTCTTTAGACACCAGGTAGTAAGCCTAACCCTCATGTGGTGGCTTAGATCTTGCCCTTAGAATATAAACTCCCTAATAATTCATTTTGTATAAAAGCAAACCTAATCCAAATCCTGAACTCTACAAGATTTTTTGAGCTAAGACCATGACTTCTGTCACACCCAGACATCGCAACGACCACTTAAAAATTAATCTTGAGTGGAAAAAGAACAGATATCTGGCATCTTGTTCTTTTAAGGAAAAATATCTTGTTCAAGGAGTAGTCACCTAGTATTATGGTCACTAGGAACCCTAAACTGATCAACAGAGATTCTATGGTACGAGACTGGTTACACAAAGGGGAAGATGTTATCACCCCTTAAGCGTCATACCTAAGACAGACTACATTGTTGGTTTTGTCTAAAATTGCTAAGAATTTGTTCTCTTTCATGTTCCTGACTCTGACATTAGTGAACAATTCCTATGAATATTTCCAACTCTGGCGTTGGTAAATATCGCGCAAATCCAAAAAATGTGATACTCCTGACTCTAGCGTTAGTGAATATTTTCGCAAAAAAATGAATTTGAAGAAGAAATTTTCTATGCTATTTTTCTTGTTTATCCTTTATTTTTATTGACCCTTTTCATATGGAAATAAAAAAAAAACCTTGCACGACATATTTGCATTTAACAGTAATAATCCACAGATGAAGCACATAGCTAAAACAAATACAAGCACAAAGAAAAAAACTGTGTGAGGGGCCCACAAATAAATCAACGAAGACCCCCAAATATTTTTGAAATGGTTTGATATCGAAAAGGGGCTCGTTTAGTTAAACATCAAACTAGAATGGGCATAAAAATTATGGTCAAGGCATAAGGGTGTGTTTTGCCAAACACAATTTGGGCTGGCTAGGCCTAAAGCCCAGACCCGGCCCACTCTTTTTTTTAGGGCTGGGTCGAGCCCAGCCCACTAGACCCAGCTGGCCCAACCTGGTCACTAGCCCAAGCCAATGACCCGGCTGGGCAGCAGGCACACGTGAGGCGACTCACGCGTGCCCTGCTCAATGCGAAGGTAATTGATTACCTCCGCACTGTTTTGCACATTTAAATGAAAGAACATAACAAAGCAAGAGAAAAATGTTACGTGGCGAAAGTGAAGACAGGGACGGAGATGAAGATCAAAATGATGGTCTTGTTCGAAGAATGTTCTTCTTTCCCCTGCTCCTTTCAGTCTCTTCTCACTCTGCTCTTGTGTTTTTCTTTTGTAATGGGTTCTCCTTTGTCTTTAGGTTTTTTTATTTTTTTTCTCCTCTATTTTCTCCTCCGTTTCTCCATCCTTCTGTTTCTTATCCTCCTTTTTTCTTTGCTGTTTTCCTCCCTGTTTTCTGCTTCTTTTTTTCTCTCTTCTTTCTGGCTAATCGCTGGCCTTTTATAGGGGCAGAACCAACTGGTTGTTCCCCAGTATGCCTCTTCTTTTCTTGGCAGAGGATAAGTCTTGTGGGGACTTGGATATGGGACTCAATCCTTATCTCCCTCGGTGTTTATCTCCATATGGATACTCTTGAAACCCTTTGTTTTGGGTAGATTAGGACACCAACAGTCCTGCAGCTCCTGGACTGTTGGTGGTGGTTCCTTCCCCGTCTCAAAGACTTGCTAACTGGAGGGAATAATCTGAGAAATGGCGATAGAAATCGTGGAGATTGTTCATTCGTTTATGGTGGCAATTAATGTCCTACCTCTCCTTCTTTGCAGGGAGTTTCTTTTGTTCTTAGAGGAAGAAGACGATGACCAGAAATGAAAAACGGTGTCGTTTCTAGACTGAGCGGCCGTTTTTCAATCTGGTCCTCCCAGTTTCAACATTTTTTAATCGGGCCCCAAGACATAATTTTGGGGCCTTTTACAAAATGGTCCCCGGACCTTAATCACTTGTAATTTTGTCCTTAATTAACTTAGAAATTTAATATTTATTCAATTATGCCCTTGATTTCATTAATTAAAATAAATCTAAGGTGACCTGCCGAATAAGAATAAAACACGAAAAGGGTTTCGTGAGTGGTCTAATTGTTCTAGGCAACCTGCATGATAGGAAGAAGCAACGCGAAGGATTTCACGAGTGGTCTTATTTTTCTAGGTGACTGCCCGATGAAGAATAAAATGCGAAAACTGTTTCATGAGTGGTTTAATTGTTCCAGGTAACCTGCCCGATAGGAAAAAGAAACGCAAAGGATTTCGCGAGTGGTCTTATTTTTCCAGGCGACCTAATTGTTCCAGGTGACTTACCCAAGAAAGAAAAGAAACATCTTAAAAGGATGTCATGATGGGGCTCAAACGTGCACTTAAAAAGGAGGTGAGGGCTAGGAGGCGCACTCGAAAGGAGGTAGGGTTAGGAAACGCACTACCTTGAATGCTTGAGGGCTTAAAGGCATACTTGAAAAGAGTTGAGGGCTCTGAAGTGCACTCAAAAGGAGGTAGGGTTAGGAAACTGACACGACCAAAAGATTGATGTCTCCTCCCAAGTGTAGGAGTGTCGAAGTAATCAATAACCCGGCAAGACTGGGGTCAAACCATGGGAGGTTAACTGTATAAACTACAAATAAAAAAATAGATAATAATAGAAAAGGAGTTGAAGAGAGCTTTGAAATGTGATATTGATATAAGGTTTAAACAAGGATAAAATAATTATCAAGGTTAGAGGATCCACTAATGGTATTTCAAACAAGTATAGTATAAACTCTTTTTATTACTCAACTAAAAACCACACACAAAGGAGGTTCCAATCGGATTATAAATTGTTAACATGATTACATTAGTTATCTTATTCGAATAATGTTAATACTTGTAAATGTTGTCAGGTATTCATGATTATAACTTAGGTTAACAACAAATCAAGTTCCTTTCATAGCACAGGTGTCGGTTATACCATACAGTTGGGCTATGAAAGTGCCAAGTATTTGTTGTACCAAGGGTTATACAACATAAATCTAGATTAAACATTTAACAAGCAAAATATTAAAAGTGAACAAGATAACAAATACAAAACATGTTAGTATCAAACATTAAGATCCATGTTGAGTTTATACTATACTTATTCTTACACCATTAATGTAACCTTTTCACCTTGACATAATAAACTTAGCTAAACATAATGAAAGAGAGAAACATAAATAAACAAGATAAGAATATAAATAAGATATAAGTTAACTAAGTAAAAGAAAGGAAATTAAAAGCATAAACAAGAGATTAATATAAACAAAAATTAAGCATTACAAAACTATAAAGAGAGAGAGCAACAACATGATCTTGATTTAAAAACCAAGATGCCTAAATGCATGGCAAATGCCTCATTTTATAGGCCAAAATTTGGAACTATTGATTTGATGACTAATTGTTGAGTGGGTGGCCACATCTTGACTTGGTAACAATCCTTATCTTCTTGTCTGAACAAAACGTCATTGCTAACGTCAGAATTTGAATAGTTAGTCTTCATAAAAGTTTTAGGAAATTGTCTCAGCTTTCCAATGAAACACGAATCAGTGCATTTGGACTTTTAGAACTCGAGATATGGGCTAAACACTGAACAGTGTCTGGGTTGGAAGACAGATTCAGACTTTTCTGTTATTGCTACAATTTGAACTTGAAAATGGCCTTTTTGAATCTTGGACTCTCATGAAAGTTTTAGGCCTATGTCTTAGCTTTCCATCCATATAGACCAGACCTAAATCCAAGTTCTATAGCACCAGGTATGATCCAATAACCAAATACTGTTCCAGTTTGGACTGAACCAGCATCTCTTTTCTAAGCTTGCCCCTCTCTTTGTCTTCTCAATTTCAGTAGTTAAACTCATCAATTAATCCTTTGATTTATGTGATAGGCCTATATTTAAGATGAATATTTACCATAAATTAAAGGTATCTTATAGTATCAGACTTGTTATTTTAAAACATGCTTTAGTTAAGGAGTTATTGATACTTCAAGTGCAAAATGATGATATAAAACCTTGATGAAAATACACTTTTAAGTACTAATTACACCCCCCAACTAGCTTATTACTAGTCCCTAGTAATCAAAGCGTTAAAATAGAAAAACAATTTGCAAGTTCCACAAAGCAAGGCATTCATCATTCAACTTCTATTAATCTATCCAAATAAACAAACTCTTATTAAATTTCTATATCTGCTTCATACTGTTGAAACAAGATATTAATAAACCTTCTTTTTATGTGCTCAATGTATGAAAACATAGATGATGGGGATTTTATTGGAAGAAAACAATATTATGTTCTAATGTTTTTCTAAAGTTAACTTCCTTAGGTTGAGATTATTATCATTTTTTTTCTTCTTTATATATATATATATAACTTAAAACACAATACATCTTTAATTCATGTAAGGAGCTTTTGGCTAATGACTCCCAGACCAGTTAGTCTTAGGGCATTAGGTGTTGAGACACCCGTACGAGCTTAGTAACTCGGGTAGCAGATACTGATACGTAGATAGTGCAATGTTTGATTCCCTTAATCTTTTCTCCTTAACCCATGTAACAAGCACTGGGCCAATAGCTCCCAAGTCAGTTGACTTTAGGGTATTAGGTGTTAAAACACCTCTTCGGGCTTAATTGCTTAGGTTAAGGAGGCTACGAAACCAAACATATCTGTTTTTATTATCATCAATATTTTGTTTTTTTTTTTGCAAATTATATATTATTCATTTCCCTTAGTTGTTACCTTTAACAAAAGAACATAAATAATGTAATAATCCAATGTGCAACCCACAATTATATGTTAAAGTGTGTGTATGAAAAGGAAGGTTTAAGAATACTTGTTAAATGAGTATATGAGCAGAATCAATTGATAATAATGCGAGAGTTTATAAACCTGAATATTTCAAGAGAAGTATGTGATAGACCTTATGAATATTGCAAATAACTATTAGAAAATGTTTATTAAGATGCGTCTCAAGAGTCAATAAAATTCCCCCTTACTCTACCATCCTAGTAATAACAGTTTTGTCAAATGTTTTATTAAAAACAAAAGTAGTTAGTTGGTTAGTTTTTTTTTCTTTTGTCAACTACTACTCTCGTCCCCCAACCAAAATAAGACATTGTCCTCAATGTCATAAGGTAGAAAGATAGAGTATAGAAGACATCACCTGACACAAGGTTTCACAAACGAAGGCTCAAATCCAATATAAGCTTTTTACGACTTTCCATAGTTGACCAATTTATACGATTCATGGAGGGATCAAGTACAGGGATGAAAGATTGTAGTTGGTCAATCAATTATTCAGCAATAGCAGCAGAGATTATAATTTGTCTTGCCGAAGATGTTAGAAATTTCTGTTCCACAACTTGATCAAGCAAAGACAACAAATTATCATAAAAACCATTAATATTTAACAAACATATAGGTTTATGGTGAATGTGCAGTTGGGCCCAAGAGGAAATATGAAAGATCTCTTTCAATATACCCAGACCACCTGGTAAGGCAATAAAGGCATCAGCATGGTTAAACATTGCATTCATTCGATCAAACATTGTGAAGACCTGTAGTTCCTCTCTAATTGTTTTTCCAATGATGTCCCATTTTGAAAGCTTTCAGGACGACCCCAAAACTTGACTGCCTCGTAAAAATACAGCTATTGACCCAAGATGATTTGCTAATTCTAAAAACTCTAAATGAATCTACAACTCCAGGTATGATCCAATAACCGAATACTGCTCTAGTTTGGACTGAACCAGCATCTCTTTTCTAAGCTTGCCCATCTCTTTGTCTTCTCAATTTCAGTAGTTAAACTCATCAATCAATCCTTTGATTTATGTGATAGGCCTGCATTTAAGATAACATTTACCATAAATTAAAGGTATCTTATAGTATCAGACCTGTTATTATAAAACATGTTTTAGTTAAGGAGTTATTGATACTTCAAGTGCAAAATAATGATATAAAACCTTGATAAAAATGTACTTTTAAGTACGAATTAGAAACGCACCACCTTGGATGGTCGAAAGCTTAAAGGTACTCTTGAAATAAGGTAGGGATAGGAAACGCACTGCCTTAAGGATGGGAAATGAAAGGTGATGGAAAAATACAAAGATTTTTTTTTGGCGGCCTAATTCTCATGGGCAGCCCGCCCAGTTAAAATTTCTCAAAAGTGAAAAATTTCCAAAAGCAATTTCAATCTTAGCCATTTCAAGGCGGCCTTCCATTTGATGGATCCCGTCAGAGATTTCTCTTATGAACTTTGCAAAACTCTTTGTCCAATGTCTCAAAGGTTAGATGGTATGCATGCATCTTTACCTGATTTGAAATATAGGCCCTCATTTCTTCTTAATCTTCTTGTTGCTTAACTGATGAGGACTTGTTATCTCAGATTTAAGCCATCTTTGTCGTTTGACTACTAGCCCACTCGAGTTAGCCCATGTAAGTCTTTTCCCAGATTTGTCCATACAACTCAGCCTTTATAATGCCCATCGTAGCCCACTTGCTTACTAAAGATTTTTTATCTCGTCATATAATTTGAGAGGATCATTCATTAAACACTTGGTGTCACTTATTGGAAGGATCAAGTTGCCTTTTATAAACCACAATGCCCCCTTGTCTTGTTGTATGAAATGTTCCTCTCTTTTTTTCTAGAAGGGATCGATTTTCCTTCTAAACACAATGTTGCCCCTTTGTATTAGTCATTGCCTCTAAGTGTGTTTTGTCAACGACTCAGACAAATAATGGTTTTAAGTGACCATTCTCTCATTTCTCTCCTTTTAAGTTTGGTGAAGGAATATCTGTTCAAAATGAATCTTGAAATCTTGATCTTGCATTTTGTAAACAAAAATTGTTTTGATGTGAGTTTAAAACAATTTGCTTTTGAAACCTTGCAATTCCTTAATTATTTTTCTTAGAAAAGAGATTATTTGCTCTTGTGTTTGGCGATATTGTCTTTGGTGAAAGTATGTCATGAGGTGACTTTCTGTTTTTTATGGGTTTTAAACTGAAGGGCTCGAGAAAAAGCTCGACGTTTTATTTGAGAAAAATTGTCTCTTTTTGAACACTCATTTTATCAGCATGAATAATAATGAGTAGCTTGTTCTCGATGTTATGACTCCTATGAAAATATACTCTTTGCATTTTGAGAGCATTGTTTATTGTTTCAGGTTGCTTGCTTGCTTGATTAGAAGGGACTTTTACAGGTATGTAATGTAGGCTATGGTTTTCAGTTATGAAAGAAAAGAATTCATAAGGCTCAAAGAGTGTTTCAGGGTTTCAAAGACTGAAGATCACTATCAGCAGTTCGACTTTTTATGTCATTCATCTTTTCTTTTACCGCTCTTCTTTGATTTGCTTTTTCATTGTTTTGCTAAGGCATACTCACTTTATCTTGGTTATCACTCTTTTTTGTGATTTGGGCATGCCCCCTAGCATTTGAGTTTCTTGGGCTCTTTTGCCTTTCTAGCTTTCTCATGGATTTTTTTTTCATTAAAATTCTCACGTGCCCCTAGTGTGGGGTGTGATCTTAGTCGGGATTTTTTATGAATGAAAAATTACTCAGGCTCAAAGAGGGACCACAAGGGATATACTTTTTTAGAAGGTGAAAGGAATAACAAATATGGTCTTTCCTCATTTCAAACGCAAGCAATTAAGATCAATAAACTTTAGCCTCGCCCAATGTGATGGTTTGGTCTTTACAAAGAGATGCATTTCATGAGTCTATGAGCAAAGAGTTCACCACATACCATTATTCATGCATTTAAAACAACATGGCTCAAGAGTCATGGTGTGAGGATGACAATTCATTTTCTATTCGTGCATTTTGGTTCAGAGTTTAGTCACCTCAATGAAAGAGTTGCTTGATTCATGTGTCATTCTACAAGTAAAATGTCAAAAATATCATTTTAAATAAACATCAAATTACTTTTGAAATCAAAATGCAAGTTCAATTTTTAAAATTCCAATGGGGAAACTGATTTTGTTAAAAGAGATGAATTGAGTCTATGAGATCACGCGAGGCTTCAAAAGTGTATTTGTGAGTACTTAGAGGGAATCCCTTTCTGGATATCTTGGTTATAAATCAAAGGAAAAGACACAATTGAAGGACAAACTCATTGTTTCATTAAAAATCCTAAAATAGCAACAAAGACCTTATACTAGCAAGGTGACACGTAAAAGGGTTAAACACTTGGCGATCATCGATTGGAATTTCTGGAATATTCCAACCATCCCTCTCTTATGAATTCCTCGACAAGGGCACCTTTCCAATAGTTAGTTAGGGTCACACATAGACCATTCTTGGCCTAGTGACACTGTAGCTTCGTCTTCAGGACAAGTGATCTCTAGATGTCTTTGTTTTGGTAGCTTTTTCTCTCGCCTTTGTAATCACCTTCACTATTATGAACCTCGGTTTCTTTCTTTTCTCTAGTGAAACATTTCTCCTCGATCGAGTCAGCAATCCATCCTAAGCAGATAGCTTGTTCAATCCTTTCAGTTATAGCAACCAAGTCAGAAAAATATTGTGTAGAGCTTCCAACCAGATATTCAAAGTACGAGGCCTGTGTTGACAAACAAGTTGATCATCTCCTTTTCCAATAAAGGAGGATTAACCTGTGCGGCAATCTCACGCCACCTTTGAGTGTATTCTTTTATGAACTTCTTGTTGTCTTTTTCCATAGCTTGCAAATTTGACCTATCAGGGCCTACATCCATATTGAACTTATATTGCCTAATGAAGGCATCAACTAAGTCCTTCCACTTTTTTTA
>JACEGQ020000078.1:0-25000 GCA_015852605.2 Populus deltoides | reverse complement strand
CCTTACTCTGTCATTCTAGTAATAACAGTTTTGCCAAATGGTTTTATTAAAAACAAAAATAGTTAGTTGGTTAGTTTTTTTTTTATAATGTCAACTACTACTACCCTCCCCCCCAACTAAAATGAGATATTGTCCTCAATGACCTAAGGTAGAAAGATAAAGTATAGAAGACATCACCTGAAGCAACGACTACTAACAAACCTGAAACACACGTAAACAAATATAAGAAACAACAAAACACAAATATTATGCTATTAATAAAACCAAAAGACACAAATTTTTACAAACTAAGACTTAAATCGTAGTTGTGATTATGGCTCACATCTTCCCTTGGTTTTACATCCAAGAACGGCTTAAATGCCTTCTATGGGTCAGGGATAGGCTTCCCATTTAGTTTTCTTAAAAACTAGCAAACATGGTCTTTTTTAGTCAGATTCCCAAGACTATGTCGAGCATATTCTTTATGGAATTGTGGCTATAAATCATGAATTGCACGATGCACATCTCCATTAGGATGCGTCTCAAGAGTTAATAGAAGATTATCTAAAGACTCCTTACTTAGTCCATCCTTAATGAATTGTATTTTATCTTCACAGTTTATAGATATCATTCCTAAAGAACGACATGTTGCATTATAAGTCCATATGACACATCTGTGATAGACTTTTAGTTGTTTTGCACGACGTTTCTCTGCAAAAGTGCTTTTACCTATTCCAGGCATGTATGAAATAAAAGAATTGGAAGACTCACCTGATAATTGGACCTTTGCTTCAATCATCCAGTGAATATCTTCAGGAATTCCATGGTTCATTAACAACCTCAATCTTTCATACCTAGCTCGGTAAATTTTTGTAATCGCATTTTGAGGCAAAGCAGGAAAATACTTTTTCAATTTTTCAAGAGTGGTGTCCATTTTTTAGATGAGAAGTGGAAAAGAGATGCAAAGAAAAAAGAAGGAACAAGGAATTGAACAAATATATACACAAATATCAATTATCATGGGAAACTGAAAGAACCGACTTAAGAGTCACGGAGTACCGTTATCCGCCATTTGACAAGGGTTGGAGAAAGACTAGCAGAACAAGAGTCACACCAAAAAGAAACACAAAAAACACCATGAGAAAAACAAATAATCAACCTTTATATACAAGATCATTCAAACCAATGGATTCATTTTCACTAAGAAAATTATTAAAGTAAGCTTTCAAACGATGTCCATTTACCTTAAAAACATTGTCATTCTTTGGATTCTCAATATCAAAGGCCCCATAAAGATACACATGTTTCACAATAAAATGGACTGCTCCATCTTGATCTTAGCTTTCCAAGAAATAAATGGAGTCGAGAATTATAAAGCAAAACTTTTTGACCAGTATCAACTTTTTGACAATTTTCACAAGTTTTGCAGAATGCATGCATGTCATTGAACATGGTGGGCTAATAGAATCCATATTGTAAGATTTTTGCAGTCGTCTTTTTTGATAAGAAATGATGCCCACATGCCTCAAAATGACAAAGTTTAATGACACTACTTACCTCATTGTCCGAAATGCATCTTTGAAATATTTGATCAGGACAATATTTAAATTAGTAAGGGTCATCTCAATAAAACTTTCTTTTGTCTTCGGTACTCCAGTGAGCTGGCAAAAATCCTGAAGAACGAAATTTATATTTTTAGCAAACCAAGGCATTGGACTAAGAGAAAGTAAGGATTCGTCAGAAAAGTAATCATCGATTGGTATGATGTCGGATGTCGAATTTATTGTCAATCTTGACAAAAGATCCATATCAATATTTTCAGTGTCTTTCTTGTCCTTGATTTCTTCATAAGAATAAATCATTTGCAATTCTTCATATTCATCAAACTCAGTTTTACTCAAGGTAAATTCAAATTGATCATAAATTGATTCTTCAATAAGATCTACTTCCTATAAATCATTATCATCTCTAGGTTGCTTGCAAATGTTAAAAGTATTCATCTCCAATGTCATGTTTCCAAATGATAGTTTCATCAGTCAATTCCTACAATTAATCAATGCATAGAAGTTGCAAGAAATGAACATCCTAAAATAACAGGAAATGAATTACATGCTTCAATAGGTTGTGTATCCAAGACAACAAAATCTACAGGGTAAATGAATTTATCAACTTGTACTAACACATCCTCAACTATTCCTCTAAGCACTTTTACAGATTTATCAACGAGTAAGAGAGTTACAGAAATTGGTTTTAACTCACCTAGATTGAGACTTTGAAAAACTGAATATGGAAGTAAATTCACACTAGCTCCAAGATCATGTAAAGCTCTTTCAATTTTATGTTCTCTAATAAAGCAAGAAATTGTAGTACAACCAAGGTCTTTATATTTCAAAGCATTATTATTTTCAAGAATGGCACTTACTTGTTCGGCTAAAAAGGCTTTCTTTTTCACATTCAGTTTTCTCTTCATAGTGCACAGATTTTTCAAAAATTTAGCATAAGAAAGTACCTATTTAATAGCATCCAACAAAGGTATATTGATCCTTACCTGCTTGAAAGTTTCAAAGATTTCAGAGTTGTGATTGACTTTCCTTTGTTTAGTCATGGCATGAGGAAATAAAAGTGCTGGCGGAGAATTAGTCTTTTCTTTGCAATGTTCAGATTCAACCCCTTCCTTACCCTCAAAGATTAACTCATCATCTTTCTCACAAGGTTAAGAATGGGTTTTTCAATAACTTTACCACTGCGAAGAGTGATGACTGATTTGACTTGATCCATGTGTTGGCTTTTGAAACTACTTGTATTTGCATTGTATTACCCCCTGGGATTTTGCTGTGGTTGAGATGGAAACTTACCTTTCTCTTGAAAATTTAGAGCAGATGTGAACTTTGCAAGAGTATCTTTAAAATTTTTCATGCTTTGAGTAAGTTGAGTGTTGATTGTCTCTTGCTTTTCAATGAATGCATGCAATGTTTCCTCAAGATTTCTTCTAGTAGGTGGAGCATAAGGAGGTGCATATCCATGAGAACTTTGGAAATTATGGTACACTTAAAACGATGGCTGTGAAGTTTGTGCATTATTGTTATCACTCTTCCAACTGAAATTTGGGTGTTTCTCCAACCAGAGTTATACATTTATGAGTATGGGTTATAATTAGGCCTTTGGAAACTGTTTAAAGTATGGACTTGTTCATGGAGGCATTCCTTGAAAGAAGGCAAAGTTGGACAGTCATTGGTTGAATGTTCATTAGTTTCACAGATTTGACACACATTGTCTTGAACATATTTTAATTGACCACTCTTTTTCAATTCTAGTGCCTCGACTTTTCTAGCTAAAGATGCAAACTTGGCTTGGAGGTCATGATCTTCCCTAAGGTTGTACATTCCTCTACTAGATGTTTGAGGTTGAGTTTTACTTGGTGCCTCATAAGTGCCTGTAGTGTCCTAATTTTGAGCATTTTCAGCTAGCAAGTCTAGGTATTCCATTGCTTCATTAGGGTCTTTATCTTCAAAAATTTCATTGCACATCAATTCCACCATTTATCTATTTTTAGATGTTAAGCCTTCATAAAAATGTGAAACCAATCTCCATGTTTTAAAACCATGATGAGGGCAAGTATTAAGTAGGTCTCGATACCTATCTCAACATTGGTAAAATGTTTTTCCTGGTTTTTTAGTGAAAGTGGTGATTTGTCTTTTGAAAGAGTTTGTTCTGTGAGACGGAAAAAACTTCTTTAAAAATTGTTGTTGCATTTCATCCCAAGCACGAATGGATCTTGTCCTAAGATTTTGTAGCCATGTTTTATCTTTATCTTTTAATGAAAAGGAAAAAAAGCTTTAATCTGATGGTGTTCATGCTACAATTTAGGTCATTATAGGTGTTACAGACCTCCTAAAATTCTCTCAATTGTAAGTATGGATTTTCTAGGTCCAAGCCATGAAAAGAAGGTAAAAGTTGAATAATGTCTGGCTTAAAATTAAAATGAGATGCATTAGAGGGCAAAACTATGCATGATCGAGGGTGCACTTGTTCTTGTGG
Organism: Populus deltoides; assembly: GCA_015852605.2. NCBI lineage: Eukaryota > Viridiplantae > Streptophyta > Magnoliopsida > Malpighiales > Salicaceae > Populus > Populus deltoides. Next base: position 20,983 of record JACEGQ020000078.1, on the reverse strand, counting down.
GATTCATGTGGTCTCTAAGTGTTCTAACACGATTATTCTCATTATGAAGCGACTGGTTATCTTCTTCGGTCATATTTTCTGAATATGATGAGGATACCCTACAAAGTCTACCACTTAAAGTACGTGACCAAACTCTCATGCACGTGCAGGAAGAGAATAAAAGGAAGAAAAGAAAAGAACAAGAAACAAAACAAATCAAAACAAAAGAAACAAAAGTTAGATAAAATGAAAAGAGAAAATAAAATAAATATTATAATTTATACAAGAATTTACCTCCCAGCAACGGCGCCAAAAACTTGACACGACCAAAGAGTTGATGTCTTCTCCCAAGTGTAGGAGTGTCGAAGTAATAAATAACCCGGCAAGACCGGAGTCGAACCACAAGGAGGTTAGCTGTATAAACTACAAATAAAAAAATAGATAATAACAGAAAAGGAGTTGAAGAGAGCTTTGAGATGTGATATTGATATAAGGAATAAACAACGATAAAATAATTGTCAAGGTTAAAGGATCCACTAATGGTATTTCAAACAAGTATAGTATAATTCTTTTTATTACTCAACTGGAAACCACACATAAAGGAGGTTCCAATCGGATTATAAATTGTTAACATGATTACATTAGTTATCTTATTCGAATAATGGTAATACTTGTAAATGTTGTCAGGTATTCATGATTATAACTTACGTTAACAACAAATCAAGTTCCTTTCATAGCACAGGTGTCGGTTATACCATACAGTTGGGCTATGAAAGTGCCAAGTATTTGTTGTACCAAGGGTTATACAACATAAATCTAGATTAACCATTTAACAAGTAAAGTATTAAAAGTGAACAAGATAACAAATACAAAACATGTTAGTATCAAACATTAAAGTCCATGTTGAGTTTACACTATACTTATTCTTATACCATTAGTGTAACCTTTTCACATTGACATAATAAACTTAACTAAACATAATGAAAGAGAGAAACATAAATAAACAAGATAAGAACATAAATAAGATATAAGTTAACAAAGTAAAGGAAAGGAAATGAAAAGCATAAACAAGAGATTAATATAAACAAAAATTAAGCATTACAAAAATATAAAGAGAGAGCAAGAACATGATCTTGATCTGAAAACCAAGATGCCAAAATGCATGGAAAATGTCTCCTTTTATAGGCCAAAATTTGGAACTATTGATTTGATGACTAATTGTTAAGTGAGTGGCCATATCTTGACTTGGTGACAATCCTTATCTTCTTATCTGAACAAAACATCATTGTTAACGTCAAAATTTGAATAGATTGTCCACATGAAAGTTCTAGGAAATTGTCTCATCTTTCCAACAAAAAAGTAATCGGTGCATTTGGACTTCTAGAACTCAAGATATAGGCTGAACACAGAACAATGTCTGGGCTGTAGGACAGATTCTGACTTCTCCGTTGTTGCTAAGATTTAGACTTCCAAACAGCAGAATTGAGTCTTTGACTCCCATGAATGTTTTAGGTCTATGTCTTAGCTTTCTAGCCGTATAAACCAAATTGAAATCCAAGATCTACAACTCCAGATATGACCCAATGACTGAACAGTGTTCTAATTTGGACTGAACCAACATATTTTCTAAGCTTAACCCTCTCTTTATCTTCTCAATTTTAGTAGTTGAACTCATCAATCAATCCTTTGATTTATGTGATAGGCCTGCATTTAAGATGAACATTTACCATAAATTAAAGGTATCTTATATTATTAGTCATGTTATTATAAAACATGCTCTAGTTAAGGAGTTATTGATACTTCAAGTGCAAAATGATGATATAAAACCTTGATAAAAATGCACTTTAAAGTACTAATCACACCCCCCAACCAGCTTATTACTAGTCCCTAGTAATCAAAGCATTAAAATAGAAAAACAATTTGCAAGTTCCACAAAGTAAGACATTCATCATTCAACTTCCATTACTGTATCCAAATACACAAACTCTCATTAAATTTATATATGTACTCAATACCTCTTTACCAAGATATTAATAAACCTTTCTTTTGTGCTCAATATATCAGCACATAGTTATGGGGCTTTATTTGGATGAAAACAAAATTTTTTTTTTTTTTTTTTTTTTTTTTTTTTTTTTTTTTTTTTTTTTTTTTTTTTTTTTTTTTTTAACATTTAACCAAACACAAAACACTTTTTTTTATTATCCTTTCTCTGTTTTTTTTTTTTTGCGCAAAAAAACCAAATTTTTCGTCAATGATTTCTGATTCTACAGTAGTCTATACACGCTGAAGATTTCAGCGTCAGCCGTGGAACTGGGTCCCGGTGATGATTTGTGGGTCAGCAGCGACTTAGTTATCATGAATGATTTTTTATTCTGCTCTAGCCTATGCGCTGAAGATTTCAGCGTCAGCCGTAGAACTGTGTTCCAGTGATGATTTCTTGGTCAGCAGTGACTAAGTTGTCGTCAATGATTTCTGATTCTGCAGTAGTCTATGCACGCTGAAGATTTCAATGTCAGCCGTAGAACTGGGTTCCCGTGATGATTTCATGGTCGACAACGATTAATTTTTCATCAATGATTTCTGATTCTACAATAGTCTATGCGCCCTGAAGATTTCAGCGTCGACCATAGAACTGTGTTCCGGTGATGATTTCTGAGTCCGCAAAGACTAAGTGTTCGTCAATGATTTTTTATTCTGCAGTAGTCTATACGCGCTGAAGATTTCAGCGTCAGCCATGGAACTGGGTCACGGTGATGATTTGTGGGTCAGCAGCGACTTAGTTATCGTGAATGATTTTTTATTCTGCTCTAGCCTATGCGCTGAAGATTTCAGCGTCAGCCGTAGAACTGTGTTCCAGTGATGATTTCTTGGTCAGTAGCAACTAAGTTGTTGTCAATGATTTCTGATTCTGCAGTAGTCTATGCGCGCTGAAGATTTCAGTGTCAGCCGTAGAACTGGGTTCCCGTGATGATTTCATGGTCGGCAGCGATTAAGTTTTCATCAATGATTTATGATTCTGCACTAGTCTATGCGCCCTGAAGATTTCAGCGTCGACTATATAACTGTGTTCCGGTGATGATTTTTGAGTCCGCAACGACTAAGTGTTCGTCAATGATTTCTGATTCTGCAGTAGTCTATACGCGCTGAAGATTTCAGCGTCAGCCGTGGAACTGGGTTCCGGTGATGATTTGTGGGTCAACAATGACTCAATTATCGTGAATGATTTGTGATTCTGTTGTAGCCTATGCGCGCTAAAGATTTCAGCGTTAGCTGTAGAACTTTGTTCTGGTGATGATTTTTGGGTCGCTAGCGACTAAGTTTTCGTCAATGATTTCAGATTCTGCAGTGCTTTATGCGTCCTGAAGATTTCAGCTTCAGCCGTTGAACTAGGTTCTTGTGAGGATTTCTGGGTCTAAGACAACTCAGTTTTAGTCAATGATTTCTTATTCTGCAATAGTCTATGCGCTCTTAAGATTTTAGCATCTACTATAGAACTGGGTTCCTGTGACAATTTTATGCTCGGTAGCGACTCAGTTTTCATCAATGACTTCTTATTTTGCAGAAGTGTATGCACCCTGAAGATTTCAGCTTCAGCCGTAGCACTGGATTATTGTGAGGATTTCTGGGTCTGCAGCAACGCAGTTTTTGTCAATGATTTCTGATTCTAATTCTGCAGTAGTCTTAAGTGCCATGAAGATTTCAGATTTCCCCCAGAAAATTGTGGTTCCCGTGAGGATTTGTGGGTCGATAGAGACTTAGTTTTTGTTAATGATTTCTTATTTTGCAGTAGTGTATGCGCCTTGAAGATTTCAGCTTCAGCTATAGAAGTGGTTTCTGGTGATTATTTTAGTGTCCGCAGCGACTCAGTTTTCGTCAATGATTTCTGATTTTGCAATAGTCTATGCACCCTGAAGATTTCAGCATCGGCTGTAGAACTGTGTTCCGATGATGATTTCTGGGTCCACCACAACTAATATTCGTCAATGATTTCTGATTGTGCAATAGTCTTTGTGCCATTAACATTTCAGCTTAGCCCCGGAACCGTGTTCCGGTTGAGGATTTGTGGGTCCACTGCCGAATCGGTTATTCAGTCAATGATTTTATTCTCAACGATTAGCGGCCGGAATTTGGTGCCATGAAGATTTCACCTCGCCCGTAGAACTGAGTTCTGGTGAGGATTTGGGGGTCTGCAGCGAATAAGTTTTCGTCAATGATTTCTGATTCTGCAGTAGTCTTTGTGCCATGAAGATTTCAGCTTCTGCCACAGAACTGTCTTCTGATGAGGATTTGTGGGTCTCCAGCGAATCAGTTTTCGTCAAAGTTTTCTGATTCTGCAGCAGTCTTTGTGCCATGAACATTTCAGCTTAAAAACCGTGTTCGTGAGGATTTGTGGGTTTTGGCGGGTTATTTTTCGATGATTTACGATTCGCAGCTCTTTGTGCCATGAAGATTTCGATTCTGCAAGAGTCTTTGTGCCATGAAGATTTCAGCCGCCAGTTAACATTTCTGATTTCGGACTTTTGCGATGAAGATTTGGGATCGCCGGGGAATCCGTGTTCTGGTGAAGATTTGGTGAAAACAACAGTTTTCGTCAATCAATTCTGATTCTCCATTAGTCTTTGTGCCATGAAGATTTCAGCTTCTGCCGTAGAACTGTGTTCTGGTGACGATTTGTGGGTCTACGGCGAATCAGTTTTCATCAATGATTTCTGATTCTGCAGGAGTCTTTGTGCCATGAAGATTTCAAACCCCGTAGAACCGTTCCAGGATTTGTGGTCCCATCCGCCCCCGGTTTTAAATCAATGATTTCCGATTCCGCAGAGTCTTTGTGCCATGAACATTTCAACTTCCGCCAGAAACCGCGGTTCTGGTGAGTATTGGTGGGTCTGCTGCGAATCAGTTTTCGTCAATGATTTCTAATTCTACAGTAGTCTATGAGGCCTGAAGATTTCATTCTTCCGCCATTAGAACGTGTTCTCGTGAGGACTTGCGGGTCTTCCCCAGCAAGCGGGATTTTTGTCAATGATTTCTGATTATGCAGTAGTCTTTGTGCCATGCGGATTTCAGCTTCGCCGGGAAGAGTTCGGTGAGGATTTGTCTGTCTGCAGCGAATGAGGTTTCGTCAATGATTTCTAATTCTGCAGTAGTCTTTGTGGCCTGAAGATTTACCGCCAGGGAACCGTGTTCGTGAGGATTTGTGGGTGCTGCGCACAGTTTTGATTTTTTCGAATTGATTTCTTGGTGCCAAGATTTAAAGCGCTTGCGCCATGAGAATTACCGCCGTGACTGGTTTTCGTGAGGATTTGGGTCTCCGAACATTGCTCCCCAATGATTTATGATTCCGCACGGAGTCTTTGTGCCATGAAGATTTCGCCACGCAATTTCTTGGAGCTGTGATTTGGTTAGGTGTGGGCCACAGCGAAGTTTGGCCAATGATTTCTGATTCTGCAGGAGTCTTTGTGCCATGAAGATTTCCCCGCCGCCAGCGTAAAATTATTGGTGAGGATTTGTGGGTCCAGGTAGGAATCGGTTTTTCGTCAATGATTTACGATTCTGCGGCGGAGTCTTTTTGTCCATGAAGATTTCAGCCTTTCCCGCAGAAACGTGTTCGTGAGGATTTGTGGGTCTACAGCAAATCAGTTTTCGTCAATGATTTCTGATTCTGCAGCAGTCTTTGTGCCATGAACATTTCAGCTTCTGCCGTAAAACTGTGTTCTGGTGAGGATTGGTGGGTCTGCTGCGAATCAGTTTTCGTCAATGATTTCTGATTCTGCAGGAGTCTTTGTGCCATTAAGATTTCGGCTCGCCACGAACCGTGTTCGCGGGAGGATTTGTGGGTCCGCAGCGAATCGAGTTTTTCACAATGATTTACGATTCGTTGGAGAATTTGTGCCAGGAAGATATTTCGATTTCGGCCGAGAACGGGTGTTTCGTCAATGATTTGTGGTTCTGCGGGGAGTCAGTTTTTTCGCATTTGGGCTTCAATGAACCCGTTTCTTGGCGTTTGCGCGTTGCAACCCTTTCGCCAATGATTTCGAGCGTCGCCGAGCCCCGGCGGCCCAAATTTCCAACCGTATTTCGTGAAGTTCTTGAGGATTTGTGGGCCCCAATAATCGGTTTTAATGATTTCTGATTCTGCATTATTCTTTGTGCCATGAAGATTTCACCCTACAGAACTGTGTTCTGGTGAGGATTTGTGGGTCTGCAGCGAATCAGTTTTCGTCAATGATTTCTGATTCTGCAGTAGTCTATGTGGCCTGAAGATTTCAGCTTCTGCCGCAGAACTGTGTTCTGGTGAGGATTTGGGGGTATCCAGCGAATCAGTTTTCGTCAATTATTTCTGATTCTGCAGTAATCTTTGTGGCCTGACGATTTCAGCTTCTGCCGTAGAACTGTGTTCTGGTGAGGATTTGCGGGTCTGCAGCGAATCAGTTTTCGTCAATGATTTCTGATTCTGCAGTAGTCTTTGTGCCATGAAGATTTCAGCTTCTGCCGTAGAACTGTGTTCTGGTGAGGATTTGTGGGTCTGCTGCGAATCAGTTTTCGTCAATGATTTCTGATTCTACCATCTTTGTGCCCATTAAGATTTCACCCCATGAAGATTTGGTGTGAAGCGTTGAGCTTTGCCGCGATGTTATGTCCACCGAATGCCTTCGATTTCTGTAGTCTTTTTGCATTATTCTGAAGCGACTTTGGTTCGTCCCAGATTTGTTCGATTTACGATTCTGCAGTAGTCTTTGTGCCATTTCGATTTCAGATTTTTGTGGCCTGAAGATTTCAGCTTCAGCCGTAGAACCGGGTTCTTGTCACGATTTCTGGGTCTGCAGCGAATCAGTTTTCGTCAATGATTTCTGATTCTGCAGTAGTCTTTGTGCCATGAAGATTTCAGCTTCTGCCGTAGAACTGTGTTCTGGTGAGGATTTGTGGGTCTGCAGCGAATCAGTTTTCGTCAATGATTTCTGATTCTGCAGTAGTCTTTGTGCCATGAAGATTTCAGCTTCTGCCGCAGAACTGTGTTCTGGTGAGGATTTGTGGGTCTGCAGCGAATCAGTTTTCGTCAATGATTTCTGATTCTGCAGCAGTCTTTGTGCCATGAAGATTTCAGCTTCTGCCACAGAAGTGTATTCTGGTGAGGATTTGTGGGTCTGCAGCGAATCAGTTTTCGTCAATGATTTCTGATTCTGCAGTAGTCTTTGTGCCATGAAGATTTCGACCTCGCCGGGGGAACCGTGGTTCGTGAGGATTTGTGGGTCCGTCGGCCAATCGTTTTTGTTCAATGATTTCGATTCTCGATGCGCAGGCTTTGTGCCTGGAAGATTTCAGACTCGCCGCGAAACAAAGTGTTCTGGTGAGGATTGGTGGGTCTGCTGCGAATCAGTTTTCGTCAATGATTTCTGATTCTACAGTAGTCTATGAGGCCTGAAGATTTCAGCCTACCGCCGAGAACCGTGTTTCGTGGGGAGTTTGTGGGTCTCGCAAATAAATCGGTTTCGTCAATGATTTCGATTCTCGCGGCGAGTCTTTGTGCCATGAAGATTTCAACCGCCCCCTAGAACTGTGTTCTGGTGAGGATTGGTGGGTCCGCTGCGAATCAGTTTTCGTCAATGATTTCTTATTCTGCAGTAGTCTATGTGGCCTGAAGATTTCGGCTTCTGCCGTAGAACTGTGTTCTCGTGAGGATTTGCGGGTCTGCAGCGAATCAGTTTGCGTCAATGATTTCGATTCGCGGCAGTCTTTGTGCCATGCAGATTTCAAACCTTCGCGCATGCGAGAACGGGGTTCCCAGATGAGGATTTGTGGGCACCCCGCCTCAAGAGCGAATCGGTTTTTATTCGATCGAATGATTTCGGGATTCTGCGCAAGTCTTTGTGCCATGAAGATTTCAGCCTTCGCCGAGAAACGTGTTCTGTGAGGATTTGTGGGTCTCGCAGCGAATCGGATTTTTCGCCAATGATTTCGATTCTCGCGAGTCTTTTGGCCATGAAGATTTCAGATCCTGCTGTAGAACTGTGTTCTGGTGAGGATTTGGGGGTCTCGCGGCATCGGTTTTTAGTCAATGATTTCTGATTCTGCAGCAGTCTTTGTGCCATGAAGATTTCAGCCGCCGCAGAACCGCTGTTCGTGAGGATTTGTGGGTCCGGCCGAATCGGTTTTCGTCAATGATTTTTCGATTCGGCAGTAGTCTTTGTGCCATGAAGATTTCGACCTCCGTGAAACGTGGTTCCGGTGAGGATTTGTGGGTCTCGCGACCAACGGATTTTCGTCAATGATTTGATCTCAGTCTTTGTGGCATTTGATTTCAAGCTCAGACCAGGCTTTTCTGATTCCGTGAAGATTTCAGCACGCGACTCGCGCCAAGAAGTGTTTCGTGAGAACGATTGGGTCCCGCCCAAATCGTTTTGTCAATTTCGCCATGATTTCTTGATTCTGCAGCTCTTTGTGCCATTAAGATTTCGGCTGCCCGGAAACCGTGTTCTGTGAGGATTTGTGGGTCTCGCAGAATCGGTTTTGGGTCAATGATTTCGATTCTGCGGTAGTCTTTTTGCCATGAAGATTTCAGCCACGCCGAGAACTGTGTTCGTGAGGATTTGTGGGTCCGGCGAATCGGTTTTCGTCAATGATTTCGATTCTGCGAGTAGTCTTTGTGCCATGAAGATTTCCGCTTACCCTCGCCGCAGAAACGTGTTCCGGTGAGGATTTGTGGGTCCGGGCGAATCGGTTTTGCCAATGATTTCGATTCTGCCAGTAGTCTTTGTGCCATGAAGATTTCAGCTTCGCCAGAACGTGTTCGTGTGAGATTTGTGGGCCGCGGCCGAATCGGTTTTTTCGTCAATGATTTACGATTCTGCAGTAGTCTTTGTGCCATGAAGATTTCAACCTTCAACCAGAAACCGTAGTTCGGTGAGGATTTGGGGGTCCGCGCGAATCGGTTTCTGCAATGATTTCGATTCGCGGTAGTCTTTGTGCCATGAAGATTTCAAGCCGCCGCAGAAACGTGTTCCGGTGAGGATTTGTGGGTCCGCCGAATCGGGCCAATGATAATTTCTTCGATTTCCCAAGATTTCGATTCTTCGGATCCGCTTTTTGTGCCGTGAAGATTTCTTCTTCGACTTGAGCAGCCAGAGCCAGAACTTCAAGATTTCTTGAGATTTGTGGTTTTTCGTGGAGGATTTGTGGGTCTCGCAATACGGTTTTCGTCAATGATTTGTGATTCTGCAGGAGTCTTTGTGCCATGAAGATTTCAAACCTTCGCCAGAACGTGTTCGGTGAGGATTTGTGGGTCCGCGAAGCATTTGTTTTCGATCCAATGATTTCGATTCGATTCTGCAGTCTTTGTGACATGAAGATTTCAGCTTCTGCAGTAGAACTGTCTTCTGGTGAGGATTTGTGGGTTTGCTGCGAATCAGTTTTTGTCAATGATTTCTAATTCTACAGTAGTCTATGAGGCCTGAAGATTTCAGCTTCTGCCGCAGAACTGTGTTCTGGTGAGGATTTGTGGGTCTGCAGCAAATCAGTTTTCGTCAATGATTTCTGATTCTGCAGCAGTCTTTGTGCCATTAAGATTTCAGTTCGCCTCAGAACCGTGGTTCGTGAGGATTTGTGGGTCTGCGGCGAATCAGTTTTCATCAATGATTTCTGATTCTGCAGTAGTCTTTGTGCCATGAAGATTTCAGCTTCCCGAGAACCGTGTTCGTGAGGATTTGGGGTCTCCAGCGAATCAGTTTTCGTCAATGATTTCTGATTCTGCAGCAGTCTTTGTGCCATGAAGATTTCAGCTTCTGCCACAGAACTGTGTTCTGGTGAGGATTTGTGGGTCTGCAGCGAATCAGTTTTCGTCAATGATTTCTGATTCTGCAGTAGTCTATGTGACTTGAAGATTTCAGCTTACGCCGTAGAACAGTGTTCTGGTGAGGATTTGTGGGTCTCCAGCGAATCAGTTTTCGTCAATGATTTCTGATTCTGCAGCAGTCTTTGTGCCATGAAGATTTCAGCTTCTGCCATAGAACTGTGTTCTGGTGAGAACTTGTGGGTCTGCAGCGAATCAGTTTTCGTCAATGATTTCTGATTCTGCAGTAGTCTTTGTGCCATGAAGATTTCAGCTTCTGCCGGAGAACTGTGTTCTGGTGAGGATTTGTGGGTCTGCAGCGAATCAGTTTTCGTCAATGATTTCTGATTCTGCAGTAGTCTTTGTGCCATGAAGATTTCAGCTTCTGCCACAGAAGTGTATTCTGGTGAGGATTTGTGGGTCTGCAGCGAATCAGTTTTCGTCAATGATTTCTGATTCTGCAGCAGTCTTTGTGCCATGAAGATTTCAGCTTCTGCCGGAGAACTGTGTTCTGGTGAGGATTTGTGGGTCTGCAGCGAATCAGTTTTCGTCAATGATTTCTGATTCTGCAGTAGTCTATGTGGCCTGAAGATTTCAGCTTCTGCCGCAGAACTGTGTTCTCGTGAGGATTTGCGGGTCTGCAGCGAATCAGTTTTCGTCACTAATTTCTTATTCTGCAGTAGTCTTTGTGCCATGAAGATTTCAGCTTCAGCCTTAGAACTGTGTTCTGGTGAGGATTTGTGGGTCTGCAGCGAATCAGTTTTCGTCAATGATTTCTGATTCTGCAGTAGTCTATGTGGCCTGAAGATTTCAGCTTCTGCCGTAGAACTGTGTTCTGGTGAGGATTTGCGGGTCTGCAGCGAATCAGTTTTCGTCAATGATTTCTGATTCTGCAGTAGTCTATGTGGCCTGAAGATTTCAGCTTCTGCCGTAGAACTGTGTTCTGGTGAGGATTTGTGGGTCTGCCGCGAATCAGTTTTCGTCAATGATTTCTGATTCTGCAGTAGTCTATGTGGCCTGAAGATTTCAGCTTCTGCCGTAGAACTGTGTTCTGGTGAGGATTTGGGGGTCTGCAGCGAATCAGTTTTCGTCAATGATTTCTGATTCTGCAGTAGTCTTTGTGCCATTAAGATTTCAGCCGCCGAGAAACTGTGTTCTGGTGAGGATTTGGTGGGTCCGGCGAATTTTTTCGCCAATGATTTTGGATTCGCAGAGGGTCTTTGTGCCATTAAGATTTCAGCTTCTGCCGCAGAACTGTGTTCTGGTGAGGATTTGGGGGTATCCAGCGAATCAGTTTTCGTCAATTATTTCTGATTCTGCAGTAATCTTTGTGGCCTGACGATTTCAGCTTCTGCCGTAGAACTGTGTTCTGGTGAGGATTTGCGGGTCTGCAGCCAATCAGTTTTCGTCAATGATTTCTGATTCTGCAGTAGTCTATGTGGCCTGAAGATTTCAGCTTCAGCCTTAGAACTGTGTTCTGGTGAGGATTTGGGGGTCTGCAGCGAATAAGTTTTCGTCAATGATTTCTGATTCTGCAGTAGTCTTTGTGCCATTAAGATTTCAGCTTCTGCCGTAGAACTGTGTTCTGGTGAGGATTTGCGGGTCTGCAGCGAATCAGTTTTCGTCAATGATTTCTGATTCTGCAGTAGTCTTTGTGCCATGAAGATTTCAGCACGCCAGAAACGTGTTCGGTGAGGATTTGTGGGTCTCCAGCGAATCAGTTTTCGTCAAAGTTTTCTGATTCTGCAGCAGTCTTTGTGCCATGAACATTTCACTTCGCCGCCAGAAACCGCGTGTTCGTGAGGATTGGTGGGTCTGCTGCGAATCAGTTTTCGTCAATGATTTCTGATTCTGCAGTAGTCTTTGTGCCATTAAGATTTCAGCTTCTGCCGGAGAACTGTGTTATGGTGAGGATTTGTGGGTCTGCAGCGAATCAGTTTTCGTCAATGATTTCTGATTCTGCAGTAGTCTTTGTGCCATGAAGATTTCAAACCGCCAGAACGTGTTCGTGAGGATTTGGGGTCTCGCCGAATCGGGTTTTCGTCAATTATTTCTGATTCTGCAGTAGTCTATGAGGCCTGAAGATTTCAGCTTCAGCCGGAGAAACATGTTCGTGAGGATTTTGGGGTCCGCAGCCAATCGTTTTAAGTCAATGATTTCTGATTCTGCAGTAGTCTATGTGGCCTGAAGATTTCAGCTTCTGCCGTAGAACTGTGTTCTGGTGAGGATTTGTGGGTCTGCAGCGAATCAGTTTTCGTCAATGATTTCTGATTCTCCGTAGTCTTTTGTGCCATGAACATTTCAGCTTCCCCAGAACAGTGTTCGTGAGGATTTGTGGGTCCGCAAATCAGTTTTCGTCAATGATTTCTGATTCTGCGGTAGTCTACGTGGCCTGAAGATTTCAACTTCTGCCATAGAATTGTGTTCTGGTGAGGATTTGTGGGTCTGCGCCGATAATCGGTTTTTTGTCAATGATTTCTCCGATTTCGCGGGAGTCTTTGTGCCATGAAGATTTCAAATAGCCGCCAGAACTGTGTTCTTGTGAGGATTTGTGGGTCCGAGTTTCGGAGAATCGTTCGTGGTTTTAGTCAATGATTTCGATTCTGCGGGTCAGTCTTTTGTGCCATGAAGATTTCGAATTTCCGCCGCCAGAAGCGTGTTCGTGAGGATTTGTGGGTCGGCGGCGAATCGGTTTTCAAATGATTTCTCGATTCTCGCAGTAGTCTTTTGTGCCATGAAGATTTCGGCCTCGCCGAAACTGTGTTCTGGTGAGGATTTGTGGGTCTGCTGCGAATCAGTTTTCGTCAATGATTTCTTATTCTGCAGCAGTCTTTGTGCCATGCAGATTTCAGCTTCTGCCGCAGAACTGTGTTCTGGTGAGGATTTGTGGGTCTGCAGCGAATCAGTTTTCGTCAATGATTTCTGATTCTGCATGAGTCTTTGTGCCATGAATATTTCAGACTCCGCCGTAGAACCGTGTTACTGTGAGGATTTGTGGGTCTCCGCGAATCGTTTTTGTCAATGATTTCGATTCTGCGGTAGTCTTTGTGCCATGAACATTTCAGCTTCAGCCGGAGAACCGGGTTCTCGTAAGGATTTCCGGGTCTGCAGGGAATCAGTTTTCGTCAATTATTTCTGATTCTGCAGTCGTCTATGTGGCCTGAAGATTTCAGCCGCCAGAAACGGTGTTCGGTGAGGATTTGTGGGGGGTCCGGCCGAATGGTGGTTTCGCCCAATGATTTACGATTTTCGCAGTAGTCTTTGTGCCATGAAGATTTCGGCTCGCCGAGAACCGTGCTTGTGTGAGGATTTGTGGGTCTGCGGCCAATTCGATTTTCGAATGATTTCGATTCGATGTTTCTTTGCCATGAAAGATTTCGGACCGCCGTAAGAACTGTGTTCTGGTGAGGATTTGTGGGTCTGCGGCGAATTAGTTTTCGTCAATGATTTCTGATTCGAGTGGGTCTTTGTGCCATGAAGATTTCAGACTTCCGCAGAACCGTGTTCCGGTGAGGATTTGTGGGTCCGCAGCGAATCGGTTTTTTCAATGATTTCGATTCTGCAGTAGTCTTTGTGGCCTGAAGATTTCGAACTTCGCCGAGAACCGTGTTCGTGAGGATTTGTGGGTCGCAGCGAATCGGTTTTTTCCAATGATTTCTGATTCTGCAGCAGTCTTTGTGCCATGAACATTTCACTCGCCGAGAACCGTGTTCGTGAGGATTTGTGGGTCCGGCGAACGATTTCGCCAATGATTTGACTGACTCCGCGAGTCTTTGTGCCCATGAAGATTTCGGACCGCCGCAGAAGTGGGTTTCGGTGAGGATTTGTGGGTCCGGCCAAAAAGATTTTCGATGAATGATTTCGATTCTCGCAGTCTTTGTGCCATGAAGATTTCGGCCTCCGCGGAGAACCGTGGTTCGTGAGGATTTGTGGGTCCGCAATCGATCAGTTTTGTCAATGATTTCCGATTCTGGCGAGTCTTTGTGCCATGAAGATTTCAGCTCCGCCGGAGACGCGTGTTCGTGAGGATTTGGGTCTGCGGCGATGATCGGATTTTCGTCAATGATTTCTGATTCTGCAGCAGTCTTTGTGCCATGAAGATTTCAGCTTCTACCACAGAACTGTGTTCTGGTGAGGATTGGTGGGTCTGCTGCGAATCCGTTTTCGTCAATGATTTCTAATTGTACAGTAGTCTTTGTGCCATGAACATTTCAGCTTTCCGCGTAGAACTGTGTTCTCGTGAGGATTTGTGGGTCTCGAAACGAATCGGCCATCAATGATTTCGATTCGCCGGTAGTCTTTGTGCCATGAGATTTCAGCTTCGCCGAGAACCGGTTTTCGTGAGGATTTTTGGGTCCGCAGTTTTTGCCGAATGATTTCGATTCTCAGGTAGTCTTTGTGCCGATTTAACATTTTCAAACGTGATTCCGTGAGGATTGTAGGGTGGCGCCAATGATTTTTCGCCAATGATTTCTGATTCTGCAGAGGCCTTTGTGGCCATGAAGATTTCGCCTTTGCCGCAGAACTGTGTTCTGGTGAGGATTTGGGGGTCTCCGGCTGAATCGCGTTTTTCGTCAATGATTTCTAATTCTACAGTAGTCTATGAGGCCTGAAGATTTCGGTCTGCCCAGAAAAAACCGTTTCGGGTGAGGATTTGTGGGTCTCGGCCGAATCGGTTTTCGCCAATGATTTCCGATTCTGCAGTAGTCTTTGTGCCATGAAGATTTCAAACCGCCGTAGAACCGTGTCTACGGTGAGGATTTGGGGTGCCGCAGCGAATCGGTTTTCGCAATGATTTGATTTCTGATTCTACAGTAGTCTATGAGGCCTGAAGATTTCAGCTTCGCCGAGAAACGTGTTCTGTGAGGATTTGTGGGTCCGGCCGATAAATCGGTTTTCATCAATGATTTTTTATTCTCCAGTAGTCTTTGTGCCATGAAGATTTCAGCTTCGCCGCCAGAGAAGCGTGTTCTGGTGAGGATTTGTGGGTCTCCAGCGAATCAGTTTTCGTCAATGATTTCTGATTCTGCAGCAGTCTTTGTGCCATGAAGATTTCAGCTTCTGCCATAGAACTGTGTTCTGGTGAGAACTTGTGGGTCTGCAGCGAATCAGTTTTCGTCAATGATTTCTGATTCGCGGCAGTCTTTGTGGCCATGAAGATTTCGGCCTTCCCCCGAAACGTGTTCGCGGTGAGGATTTGTGGGTCTGCAGCGAATCAGTTTTCGTCAATGATTTCTGATTCTGCAGCAGTCTTTGTGCCATGAAGATTTCAGCTTCTGCCATAGAACTGTGTTCTGGTGAGGATTTGCGGGTCTGCAGCCAATAAGTTTTCGTCAATGATTTCTGATTCTGCAGTAGTCTTTGTGCCATTAAGATTTCAGCTTCTGCCGTAGAACTGTGTTCTGGTGAGGATTTGTGGGTCTGCAGCGAATCAGTTTTCGTCAATGATTTCTGATTCTGCAGGAGTCTTTGTGCCAAGATTTCAGATTTCACTCGCCGCAGAACTGTGTTCTGGTGAGGATTTGGGGGTATCCAGCGAATCAGTTTTCGTCAATGATTTCTGATTCTGCAGTAGTCTTTGTGCCATTAAGATTTCAGCTTCTGCCGTAGAACTGTGTTCTGGTGAGGATTTGTGGGTCTGCAGCGAATCAGTTTTCGTCAATGATTTCTGATTCTGCAGCAGTCTTTGTGCCATGAAGATTTCAGCTTCTGCCGCAGAACTGTGTTCTGGTGAGGATTTGTGGGTCTGCAGCGAATCAGTTTTCGTCAATGATTTCTGATTCTGCAGTAGTCTTTGTGCCATTAAGATTTCAGCTTCTGCCGCAGAACTGTGTTCTGGTGAGGATTTGTGGGTCTGCAGCGAATCAGTTTTCGTCAATGATTTCTGATTCTGCAGTAGTCTTTGTGCCATGAAGATTTCAGCTTCAGCCTTAGAACTGTGTTCTGGTGAGGATTTGTGGGTCTGCTGCGAATATGTTTTCGTCAATGATTTCTGATTCTGCAGTAGTCTTTGTGCCATGAAGATTTCAGCTTCTGCCGTAGAACTGTGTTCTGGTGAGGATTTGCGGGTCTGCAGCGAATCAGTTTTCGTCAATGATTTCTGATTCTGCAGTAGTCTTTGTGCCATTAAGATTTCAGCTTCTGCCGTAGAACTGTGTTCTGGTGAGGATTTGTGGGTCTGCAGCGAATCAGTTTTCGTCAATGATTTCTGATTCTCTTGTAGTCTATGTGGCCTGAAGATTTCAGCTTCTGCCGTAGAACTGTGTTCTGGTGAGGATTTGTGGGTCTGCCGCGAATCAGTTTTCGTCAATGACTTACGCGATTGTCTTGTGTCTGGAAGATTTCAGCTGCAGCCGTAGAACTGGGTTCTTGTGAGGATTTCTTGGTCTGCAGGGAATCACTTTTCGTCAATGATTTTTGATTCTACAGTAGTCTACGCGCCCTGAAGATTTCAGCGCCAGCCGTAGAACTGGGTTCCGGTGATGAATTCTGGTAGGCAGCGAATCAGTTTTCGTCAATGATTTGTGATTTTGTAGTAGTCTATGCGCCCTAAGATTTCAGCGTCAGCCGTAGAACTGGTCATCTTCATTGGCAAAAACAAAGCAGATTTTGTTAGTCGATCCACGACCACCTATATGGCATCATTCCCCTTCTTTCCCCTAGGTAATCCCGTCATAAAATCCATAGAAATATCCTCCCATTTCCATTCTGGAATTGATAACGACTGTAATTCCCTTGCAGGTTTCTGGTGTTCTATCTTTACTTGTTGATAGATCCCATAATTCGACACAAATTCTGCTATTTCCCTCTTTTTATTTGGCCACCAGTAGTTTTCCTTTAAATCCCTATACATCTTTGTACTCCCAGGATGAGTAGCAAATCGAGATTCATGAGCTTCTCTTAATACTTCATCTTTCAAAATCTTATCCTCAAGCAAATAAATTCGCCTACCCATAGCTATTAGCCCATCGGATAACATTTTGAAATGATGTCTCTATACCCTTGTTTACCCTCTCCTTGATCTCTTTCACTTTCCCATCTGCTTTTTGAGCCACCAAGACCCTGTCTCAAAGCACAGATCGGATCTTTAACTGAGCTAACAGTGATCCTTCGGGCCCTACACTTAGCCGCAAGCCCATTTTCTTTAATTCCACTATACTTTCTTGTTCCTTAAGCTCCATATCATTCATCACTGTTGTTCCCTTCCTACTCAAGGCATCGGCTATTACATTAGCCTTACCAGGATGGTAGTCAATAACACAATCGTAATCTTTTATTAACTCTACCCATCTTCTCTGCCACATGTTTAACTCCTGCTGTGACATCAAATACTTCAAACTTTTATGGTCTGTAAAGATTTGAACTTGTGTCCCATATAAATAATGTCTCCATACTCTTAAGGCAAACACCACCGCTGCAAGTTCTAGGTCATGAACCGGGTAATTTACCTCATGTGACTTTAACTGTTTTGATGCATAAGCAATCACACGCCCATGTTGCATCAATGCACATCCCATACCCCTTTTTGAGGCATCACTATATACCACAAACCCTTCTGTCTCCGATGGAAGGGCCAACACAGGAGTAGAAGTGAGCCTCTCCTTCAGTTCTTGAAAGCTTGCTTCACACTCTTCTGACCAAACAACCGGACTTCCTTACGGGTCAGCTTAGTTAAAGGTGATGCTATGGTGGAGAACCCTTCAATAAACCTTTGGTAATATCCAGCAAGACCTAAGAAACTCCGGATTTCTGTCATGTTAGTAGGCCTTTCCCATTTTAAAACAACCTCAACCTTTCTTGGATCCACAAATATTCCTTCTGCGGATATTACATGGCCCAAAAATACCACTTTCTTGAGCCAGAACTCACACTTATCCAGCTTTGCATATAATTGATTTTCCCTTAAAGTTTGTAGCACAACCCTTAGATGTTGTTCATGCTCCAAGTGAGAGTTTGAATACACCAAAATATCATCAATAAATACAACCACATATTGGTACAGGTAAGGCCAAAACACCCGATTCATCAAGTCCATTAAACATGGCTGGAGCATTGGTTAACCCAAAAGGCATCACCGAAAACTCGTAATGCCCATAATGGGTTCGGAAGGCAGTCTTTTGTATGTCTTGTTCTTGATTCTCAACTGGTGATATCCAGATCTCAGATCTATCTTAGAAAATACCCTAGCACCCTTCAACTGATCAAACAAGTCATCTACTCGTGGGAGTGGGTACCTGTTCTTCACCGTCACTTTATTCAATTGACGATAATCAATGCACAAACAAAGGGTGCCATCCTTCTTCTTTACAAACAATACCGAAGCTCCCCAGGGTGAGTTACTAGGCCGGGTGAAGCCTTTATCTAACAATTCCTGAAGTTGGACCTTCAGTTCCGCCAATTCCATAGGTGCCATCCTATAAGGAGACTGGGCTATAGGAGACACTCCTAGAATAGTTTCTATGGAAACTTCAATTTCTCTAACTGGAGGTAATCCAGGCAACTCTTCTGGGAATACATCTTGAAACTCCCTCACAACAGGAATACTAGCCAAATCTATGCTACCCTTCTCCAGCTCTCTTACATGGGCTAACCAAGCAGAACAACCTTTCCTCAGTAATTTTCTAGCCACAAGGACTGAGATTACACAACTTGGAATTACTTTTCTTTCCCCTTTAAACACTACTCTTTTATCACCTATTCCTTGGATTGTCACCGTCTTGGTGAAACAATCCACTTGTGCCTTATGTTTACTTAACCAATCCATGCCTAGAATCACATCAAAATCATATAACTCTAACGGCATAAGATTTGCCCTCAACTCTAATCCTCCAATATATAGTTTTACCCCTCTATAAATATCATCAATATGCATATTCTCTCCCAAAGGTGTACTAACCGTCACCCCTACACCCAAGTTATTAGATAACACATGCAAGTTATTCACAATTCTATAAGATACAAAGGAATGACTAGCTTCAGGATCAATTAAAGCATAAACTTGTATTGTATCTAACTGTAAAGTACCTGCCACCACATCAGGTACAGCTCTCACATCCTTGTAGGTCATGTGATATACCCGACCCTGAGTCCTCCCCTCCTGATTTCTGGGCCTCCCACGAGTAGCACTCGTCCCTGACTGGGTAAGCCTGATAGGACGATTGACTGTCACCGATTGCTGCTGGCTCTAAACCTTAATCCTCTGACCATGGGCTCCTTTGGTAGTTCTACGAGGACAATCCTTCTTCCTGTGACTCGTGTCCCCATAATAGTAACAACCTCTTCCTACATACGAGCACTCTTTCCATCGATGCCCCTCACTTCTACAAATATAACATCTCCCCGGCATCACAAAGCAATCTCCCGGGTGTCCTGCTCACACCTCTAACAAAACGGATATACTGGTCCCTTTTGCTCTGTAGACCCTTCAGCAGTTTTGACTCCCTGTCTAGACTGTCCTCCCCAAGCTCCTCTTCCACTGACTTGTCTAGATCCTCCTAAGCTCCCTCCTGGGGTGAAACTCCTACCCCTTCTCTGGAACTATCCTGATGATGGCCCGCTCTTCCCTTTCTTTGGGAGAGGAGGTCTCCTAGTTATAAACTCAAAATCTCTCCTCTTCGCTCCCATTGCCTGACTCTGCTCGACCACTGGCTTCGGGGTATCCTTTATTACCCTCTCCATACCCTGAGCAGCCCGTACCAATTCCCGTACCAACTAAAACTGCATGGCTATCAATATCATCCTCAATTCCCACCTCAGTCCATCATGGAACCTCTCCACCCTGTGGTGCTCTGTGGGAAGGTAAGTGGAGGCAAAAGCTGCTAAATCATGAAATATCCTCTCATACTCCAGCACTGTCAAATCTCCCTGCTTCAATTCCAAAAACTCCTGTTCTTTCTCCCTCTTATGCTCCCAAGAATAGTACCTCTCCTCAAACTCTTCACGAAAATCCCTCCATCTAAATACCTCCTCTAATCTCCTTTCTCTAATGGTCTCCCACTAAGAGTGGGCATTTTCAACCAATAGCTGAGTCACACAATCCACCGGTAGCTCCTCTGGCACCTGCATCTGATTTATAACTCTTTCCACTTTCCTCAGCCAATGCCCAGCAACCTCAGCATCCTCTTCGCCCCCGGTAAGTCATACAACCCATCTCTCTCATACCCTTCACCCATTGCACTATGGTGACTATTCCCCCTGATCTAGGAGTCGTATTGGAGGCCCCCGCTGCCATTCCTGCTACCACAGCTCTCACTATATGTTCCATAAAAGCAGGATCCAAAAATAGGTTTGATTCAACTACCGGTGCCACTGGTGGAGGTATATTATCTCCCCCCTGTCTGTCTGATCCCTCGGGCATGGATACATCTGCCTGACGGAACGATGAATCATCTCGAAGTCTCACTGACTCGCCCCTTTCTGAGTACACTGATGCTGCAGGTATATGAGAGGAGGTGTTTGCCAAGGGATCCTAGTCTGGATCACTTTCATTACGAATACTCTAGCCACTTCCCCGAACTGGGGATGGATCAGTCCTAGCTCCTTGCCTTGTTCTCGCCATCCTGAAACAATTTCAAAACCATATAATCATTCCTATCCCCGGAATAGCAACCTGAGCTCTGATACCAAATGTAACATCCCCCATTTCTAGGATAAAACAACAATCTCATGTCAATAGAAAAACAAAGTAGTTAATTTTTTTTTGTACACACACACACACACACACACACATGGTCTTTGTATTGACATCTACCAGAATTTAAACGGAGTCCCCCCTATATCGGAAGGTCCCAAGTTACCAACATGTAACCTGTTTACACTTCTAACAGTTCGCATCTCATAACTTAATTCCTGACCCAATCATCCTGGGTTTCAATTCCACAATTATACTCACACTTATCAACCATAATATTTATGATATGCATTATATAACAAAAATATCATTATGGATGGATAATTAAATGAATATAAATACATAGACATGAAATATGGTTATATGAACTACAATGTTAAATTCATCCAATCAAGTTTAAACATTTATTATACAAATTAAGTTATACAAACATTTTCATGTTTACAAAATACAATGGTATACTCCCTAGAACCTAGATTTCAAGAAGGGAACATAAGCTAGGATCTACTCCTGTCATGCATGCGATGATCCTGAAACAAAATACATAT
>JACEGQ020000077.1:0-26041 GCA_015852605.2 Populus deltoides | reverse complement strand
GGTTTATTTTATTTTATTTATTTTTTATAGTTTTAGCATCCATATTTGTTCATGTCATCATACATATATTGGATATAGATTTATGCCTTCACACACCACGCATTTCATAATAAACATCCGTTATATCAACTTTAAGTTAAGTGGAGAGTAGCGGTACCCCAATGGCTTTAGCTCTGGGTAAGACTCGTGAAACCATCCAACTTCGCTGATTGTTTACTCGATAGTGGTTGATATGCCTAACCGATATCATTCGGGCCTCTATCTTCACGCTTACTTGCAAACCTCACATCAACCTTTCGAGGAAGATCACTGAGCATGCGAAGACCTTTCAAGACTAGATAAAGAACCTACCTCGAGCATTTAAATGACTAGAACCTACCATTTAGGTTGTTCTCCTATGTAAATTTCACTAAGGCAAGCTTAACGTATAACATCTTCATTACGAGTTGATTGTTTTTTGGGTGACATAATGGTCGTTAATCGTGGAAATCACAAACGCTGAGTATGGGCTCAATCAATCATTGCATATGACCGAGGGAGAACGCCTAGACCGGATGATGACAAAGTGGGATACCGCCGCTAAAGGATGTGAGATGCGTAAATAAATGATGCCGGGCTTTGCTTCCATTCACCAAATACTTGGCTGATGAGACAGAATTACTAAGATATATGGGAGAGTTTTGCATCTTCCGAATGTTCCAAAGATCTTTGCCATTAACCATAAAAGCCCTAATTCATTTTTGGGATCCCGAATTATCGATGTTTTACATTTGGGAATGTCGATATGGTTCCTACCATTGAAGAATACGGTGTTTTGACGTGACTTCCGAGGATATCCATAAGGTTTATTTTCATCAAAAGATGGAGAATCATTGTAGAGGAGCTTGCTAAACCACTGGAATCCATCAAATGAGCTTATATAGAAAAAATAATTCGGGGTTTGAGATGGAAACGCTAGAAGAGCATGATTGCTAAAACATCTAATCCCCGGTGCTAATTTGGAGGTATCCACCAATATTGGCTTTGGGAATATTTGGGCTGATTTTGTGTCCTTCGATCGCTGGAATTATCAGTTTAGAGGCAGCCAATCTGTTTGTTGAGTATGATAAGACTAAAATTAATCCTTCTGCTGCTATCTTGGCTGAAACTTTTTTGTCTCTCAATCATTGCAAAAGGATTGGGAAAGGTTCTATGAGATGTTGTGTTCCATTGTTGTTCATTTGGATGGTAAGCCATATAGAATCGAAACACCAATATTCAAATTTTGGTGGTTTGACCAAAAGCCACTCGAGTTATTTGTATCAAGTGAATGGGAAAACTTTTCTGAAGATGATTGGAGGGTAAAATTGCAAGGAATTCCACAAAGCAATTTTAATTGGAGAGCTCCTTGATGAAAAATGTAACATGCCTAATGGGTTGTGGGAAGAGGCCTTGGGTACCTTTGATTGAGTGACCGGATATATTAGTTATGCACCCGCTTGGTTGCGGAGCGGCTGGGGGCATACAAAGCATTCCAAGAACAGTTTGGCTTAGCTCAATTCACCGGAGTCTATAAGGGTGCATATAATGAGATGCTTTGAGAGCATTAAACATGATTGGGGATCTTTGGTGCTAGTTAAAAAAGAGATCGGTGTAAGAATCCTACGATTAGTGAAAAGTATCCCGAATGGCGTAGTAGAGAAGTCTCTTATACTGCGAAGTTTCGAATCTGTGGGCCTTGAAGGAAAAGAGTGAATTATGAAGAAGAATTAAGAAAACAAGTAAAATCGTTATGTCGAGCTTAAAGCAAAGGAAGAACAAAGAGTGTCCTTAGAGCTGCAACTAGCCAAAGAAAAGGGTGCAAGGAAAGTAGTCAAGAAGAAAGGGACTCAGAGGGTCAAGACTTGATAAAGGCAAAGGCCGAATTGGAAACACAAAAAATAATTAATCGGGATATGATGTATTATATGGACAAAGCTAAGCATTGGGAAGAATTAGCCATCAAGACACAAGCTACATTGAAAATGTCGGGCAAGACATTGTTAAGTTTAAAGGCCAATTGGGAAAAGTCGAGGCCTTAACTAAAATTCATGAAGAGCAAAAGGAGTGGAACAATCGCAAGACCGAGGTGGAAGCATTGAGATTTAAAATTGTCGACAAAGAAAAATCAAAGACCGCATGACCTTATGGAAAGCCGTAAAATGATAGAACAACATAATCAAACATTGGATGCCACCAATAACTTCTGCCTAGAAACAACTTGATACATACCGAGAGGATAAGGGAACTACAAGATCAAGTTGGTCAAGCTTGCAGAAGCCCATTTATTACGGGTGGAAGCTCGCCAAGTGGGAGGTGATATAATAAAGTATGTAAGAAGCTTGGATAACACCTATCTTTTCGTAAAAGCAATAGCTAATAAGAGGCATGTTTTTTCTCCCGTAATAGATTAGATCAATTTTTCATTGTAAGCTCAATAAGTAATAAAGGGCTTGAGACCCACCTTTTCAATTCAAAAATATGCGATATATGTGAATCCCAAATGTCAAAAAGCTAAACAGATCTCTTCTCGGCATCACAACGATGATATCAAGTTCAAGCTCAAACCACATATCCAAAGAATGAAGGCCATATGTCACCAATGAAAAGCAAATCCATATCCAATATGTTGCATTCATATTCATGCATTTCATACATTTGTTTATAAATTGTCATATTCTACATATAGCGGTGAAATATAGGTCCCCAACTTAAACGTAATCGATAATACTCGCTTTTTACGGAAGAAAATGGAAAATGAAGAGAGAACTCGGTTAGAAATTCAACACCAAAAAGAGTTGGAAAGCTTTGAAGGAGGATGTAGCAAGGCTTACCAAATTTGCTTGAACAGGCTTTGAGGCCTAAAGTTGGAGAAGGAACATCTTCTCAACAAACATTTACACCCTCGGCCTCCGCCTCTTTTTATTCCGCCATTTGAACCTCAAAGATGTCGCTCATTTCTTACCCGCCTAATCAAGATATCCAACGAGGGTCCCCATTGCGCTTTTGACGGAAGAAGAACCTCAAAGGAATAAGATAGTGGAGGAAAATGGTCATGAAAAGCTAGTCGCTTTAGAAGAAAGAATGAAGGCAATGGAAGGGAATAGTTTGTATGATCCTGTGAAAGTCCTAAATGTGTTTGGTGCCTAATGTGGTTATTCCCGAAAAATTCCGTGTACCAGATTTTGTTAAATATACTTGGAACTCAATGCCCGATCACCCATCTTAAAGCATATTGTAATAAGATGGTCGAGGTAGTCCATGATGAGAAGCTATTGATCCATTTCTTTCAAGACAGTTTAAGTGATGCGGCTCTTGCTTGGTATATGCGCTTAGATAATACCAAGATTAAAGGATGGAAGGATTTGGTTGAAGCTTTTATTAGACAGTATAAGTTCAACATGGATATTGCCCCTGATAGGTCAAGTCTGCAAGCCATGGAAAAGGGAATAGGAGTCCGTAAAGAGAATATGCCCAAAGGTGGCGTGAATCACCGCAAGTAAATCCTCCATTATCAGAAAGGGAGATGACTGGTTTATTTTCCAACACTTTCAAAGCCCCGTACTTTGAATACTTGGTAGGTAGTGCTGCACAAAATTTCTCCTGATTTGGTTGTCATAAGTGAAAGGATCGAACAAGTCGTTGGACAGTAGGATCGTGGATCCTACTGAAAAAAGAGGTTTTACTGGAAAAAGGAAAGAAACGGAAGTTCACAATGTCGAAAGGGAAAGTAGAGGGAAGAACACCTACCAAGATAATTACAGATTTCAAAAGTATTACACCTACCCCTTCTATATCCAATATAAAATTCTCATCACCTACAAACACCCAAAATAACCCAATAAACAACCAAACCAATGCTACTTACCGCCCAAGAAGAAGTTTTCCAACAGAGCAAGTGCAACTTCCGCCATTACCCATGTCTCTTAATGAAATGCATCAAAGATTGCTTAGTATTGGCCGTAGCACTCGTTCCCTTAGAACCTTTACAACCACCATATCCTTTTTGGTATAAACCCGATCAAAAATGTGAATACCATGTCTGGCTGTTGGTCATCATATTGATGGATGTGTTGCATTCAAAAGAAAAATCCTTCACTTCATCAAAGTCGGGTGGATTTCTTTTGATGAATCTCCAAATGTGAAATCTAATCCTCTACCAAATCATGCTTCGGAAGTGGGGAGTTAATAACTTGGAGATAGGAAGTAGAAGTACAACAACTTTAAGGGTGACTATGGATAGATTGTATGGGATGTTGAGGCAAACAAATTATCTAAAGACACCAACAAAAAACAAGTCGGTAAGGAATGCAAATGAATATTGTAAATATCATCGCCACTTGGGCATGATATTGACTCGCAGCGAGGAGTTTCATTTGGAGGTAGAAAATATGATGACGTTGGGAATGTTAAGATTGATGAAACCCAAAGAAGATGAGTTAGTAGGAACAATGACCGGTTGTAACCAAAAAAGTGGAAGTTTGTAGATATATACCAACCGGAAAGGGTCCACCAAAAATGATACTAGCCAAGCCTATGAATACTGGCAATGGAAGCTATAATGCCCAACCCTATAATTATGGTTGTTCCTTTCACAAAGACAAATCCTCGCCCCGCTTTTCCATGCGGAAATAGGAGGACTCACTCGGAGTGGGAGATGTTTTACTCCTGAAGAGTTGGAAAATCAAAGAAAAGCCAAAGGAAAGGATATGGTGGATTTGACAAAGACAAATGAGGTTAACAAGCCAGTAAGTGATGAAGAGGCTAATGAATTCCTGAAATTGATGAAGCACAAATAATATAGTGTGGTTGATCAACTAAAGAAAACACCCGCTAGGATTTCTTTGTTGTCATTAATATTGAGTTCAGAATTGCATAGGAACGCACTTCAGAAGGTTCTTAATGAAGCATATGTTCCTCAGGATATCACACAAGACTCCATAGAACATTTGGTGGGTAGGATTCAAGCCACCAACTACCTCTATTTTACCGATGATGAGTTGGATCATGAAGGGACCGGTCATAATAAACCATTGCATATCACGGTAAAATGCAAGGATTGTGTGATTGCTAAGGTGCTTATAGATAATGGTTCCGCCTCAATGTATTGCTTGAGACATGTACTTGATAAAATGCCGTTGATGCCTCTCACATGAAGCCAAGTACTATGATCGAAGGGCATACGATGGGTCACCTAGACCAATCATTGGAAGTATTGATGTTGAACTAATCATTGGCCCCCAACCATTCCAAGTCACATTACAAGTAATGGATATTCATCCATCATACAAGATTTTGTTTGGGAGACCTTGGATCCATGCAGCTCGAGCTGTCGCATCTTCTTTACATCAACGGGTCAAGTTCATCATCAATGGGAATTTGGTGACCGTGAGAGTCAAGAAACTTTGTCAATGATGAGGAATGTATCGATCCCTTATATAGAAGTCAAGAAAGTAAGGATGGAAATCTGCATGCATTTGAAGTTGTAAATGCCGAATGGGTACCGAAAATATGATACCTAAGAAAGCCGGAATTTCCGAAGCAAAGAAAAATGGCTGCTAAATACTTCTTGAAGCATGGATTACCATTTCAATATGACCTAACTACTGGAATGCCTGAGAGGGTTAATGCGGTAAAAATAAAATGCCGATCGAGGTTTGGCTTAGTGTTTAAGCCTTGCAAAGCGGATTTTAAAAGAGCAGCTGAAATTAGAAGGGAAAAGAGAGTAGCCCGGATTGAAAAAAGAGAGCCAGATGAAGATCGAATGGAAATCCCACCTATCCATGTAACATTTCCAAGAGCCGCATATGTGATAAAAGCTGAAGATTATGAGGAGGGGTTAAGAAAAGAATTCTGGTAAAGCTACTATCAATTATCTTGAAAATGTTAGTGAGCAGGATGTAAAGGAAGAAGAGAGTCCTTATGAACAGCTACCACAACTAACTATTGGTGTTTTGGAAGATGGCTCATCCGAACTCGTGAGGAAGCTGGCTGAGGGAGAAGAGTTGGAAAATTGGGAAATTCATGAAGTCCCAGTTGTTTTTAAAAAGTAATGTTTGTTTGTTCTTTATTTTTATTGTATTGTTTGAACAATTGTGCCTTGCCAAAACCATTGTGGCTCAAGAGATTGGCAATAAGGTTTTGTTGTTGAGCCCGTCTATCCTTTAAAATTCAATGAGATCATGCATATTTTCTTTCAAACATGTTTTCTTGTTATTTATTTGCTTTCCCAGAATTATACACTCATAACCGAAACACTTTCCGCTTTCAGGAGATCTGAAAGCGGATTGTGCTCACAAACTCAATGCACTGTGGATAATTGGCCTAACTTTGATGAAACTATAATTGCAATGGATGAGGAAGAGTTAGTTGAGGAAGACATCGATGAGTTCGCAAGGTTAGTGGAACAATCTGATCACACATGGAAGCCTGCTAAAGAAGAACTAGAACTGATAAATGTGGGCACCGAACATAATAAAAGAGAGTTGAAAATAGGGAAGCTAATATCTGCCAGTGTAAGAAGCGAGTTGGTCATTCTTTTACAAGAATATGTTGATGTTTTTGCCTGGTCATATGCCGATATGCCTGGTCTGGATACTGATATTGTGGTACATAAACTACCTTTGATAGAGGGTTGTAAACCGATTAAGCAAAAGTTGAGGAGGACGAGGCCTGATATACTAATCAAAGTAAAAGAAGAGATAACGAAACAGTGGGATGCTGGATTCTTAGAAGTTGTTGATTATTCTCAATGGGTGTCCAATATTGTAGTAGTACCCAAGAAAGACAACAAAATCAGGGTATGCGTGGATTTTCGAGATTTGAATAGGGCAAGCCCGAAGGATGATTTTCCGTTACCCCACATAGATGTACTTGTGGATAATGCTGCTAAAAGTTCTACTTACTCTTTTATGGATGGTTTCTCTGGGTATAATCAAATCAAAATGGCCGAGCAAGACAAGAAGAAGACAACATTTGTTACTCCGTGGGGAACATATTGTTATAAAGTTATGCCATTCGGATTAAAAAATGCTGGAGCAACTTATCAAAGAGCAATGGTGACACTATTTCATGACATGATGCATAAAGAAATTGAGGTCTATGTGGATGATATGATTGCTAAGTCTAAAGATGAGGAAAATCATATCCCAGCTCTAAAGAAATTATTTGAAAGGTTGAGAAAGTATCAATTAAAGTTGAACCCTGCAAAATGCACATTTGGAGTGAAGTCTGGGAAGTTATTGGGATTTGTGGTAAGCAGTAATGGTATAGAGGTAGACCCTGATAAAGTGAAGGCCATACAAGCCATGTCAGCTCCTAAGACTGAGAAAGAAGTTCGAAGCTTTTTGGGGCGTTTAAATTACATTGCTCGATTCATTTCACAACTTACAATCACTTGTAGAACCAATCTTTCGATTACTTCGAAAGAAAAACCCCGAGTATGGGATGAAGATTGTCAAGAAGCCTTTGATAAGATCAAACAATATCTGCAGAAACCACCGCTATTGGTGCCACCTGTGCCTGGGAAGCCTCTCATTTTGTACTTAATAAAGGATCAATCAAGAATGGGCTGTGTGCTTGGCCAACATGATGAGTCCGGGAGAAAGGAGCAAGCCATCTACTACCTTAGTAAGAAATTCACTGAATGTGAATCTCGTTACAGTATGATTGAGAAGCTGTGTTGTGGTTTGGTATGGAGTGCGAAAAGACTCCGACAATATATGCTATACTATACCACTTGGTTAATTTCAAAGGTAGATCCTCTGAAATATATTTTTGAAAAGCCATATATGTCAAATAGGTCGGCGGATGGCAAGTGTTGTTGGCTGAATATGATATCATCTACAAAACAAGAAAATCCGTGAAAGGAAGTGCAATTGCGGATCATTTAGCTGATAACGCCATTGAGGACTATGAGCCATTAAATTTTGACTTCCCTGATGAAGATGTGTTGGTAATAGAAAGAGATTGGTGGACTATGTACTTTGATGGTGCGGTGAATGTGTCTGGTAATGGAGCTGGGCCGTAATAATTTCTCCGGAAGGGGAAAACAATATCCCATCTCCATCAAACCGCAGTTTAATTGCACGAATAACACAGGCTGAATATGAGGCTTGCATTCATGGATTAGAAGTGCATTGGAACCAAGATAGGGAAATTAGAGGTATATGGAGACTCTATGTTAATAATCTGTCAGACAAAGGGGGAATGGCAGACAAAAGATGAGAAATTGAAGCCATATCAGGAATATCTCTCTAAATTGGCTGAAAACTTTGAAAAGATAGAGTTCAATCAGTTATGAAGGGATAAGAATCGGTTTGGATGCTTTAGCAACCTTGGCCTCTATGGCTGCGATCGATTGTGGTATCAGAGTACATCCTATAAGCATTGATATTAGAAGTTCTCCTGCTCATTGTTGTTTAATAGAAGAAGAAGTGGATGGCAATCCTTGGTATACATATATAAAAAGATTCATCCAATATCGGGAATAACCTTCCAAGCTTCAAAGACGATAAGAAGACTCGAGAAGAATGGCAATGGAATACTTTATAGATGGAGAAATCTTATACAAAAGGTCATTTGATGGGACTTTATTAAGATGTCTAGACAGATCGAAGCCAATAAAGCATTGTATGAAGTGCATGGAGGAATTTGCACCACCCATGCAAATGGGCACATGATGGCAAGACAGATGCAAAGAGCTGGGTATTTTTGGTTGACCATGGAAAAAGATTGTATAGAATTTGTTCGAAAATGTCATAAATGTCGGTGTATAGTGACAAAATCAATGCACCCCCAGGTTCCCCTTATTCAATATGGTGTCACCTTGGCCATTCGCGATGTGGGGAATTGATGTGATTGGGCCTATTAATCCAAAAAGCCAGCAATGGTCATCGGTTTATCTTGGTCGCAATTGATTATTTTACAAAGTGGGTAGAGGCCTGCTCATATGCTCATGTGACTCAGAAGGTGGTCAAGCGATTCATTGAGAGAGATCTAATTTGTAGGTATGGTTTGCCAGAAAGGATAGTAACCGATAATGCCAAGAACTTCAATGGGAAAATGATCATGGAATTATGCACTAAATGGAAAATCAAGCATTCCAATTCATCCCCTTACAGACCAAAGATGAATGGTGCTGTTGAAGCTGCTAACAAGAACATAAAGAAGATTGTCCAGAAAATGGTGGTCACATATAAAGATTGGCAGGAATGGCTTCCTTATGCTCTACATGCATATCGAACGCAAATAAGGACGTCAACGGGGGCTACACCTTATTCGTTAGTTTACGGCATGGAGGCAGTGATGCCTTTAGAAGTAGATATTCCTTCTCTAAGGGTTCTCATGGAATCTGAGCTAGAAGAGGCTAAATGGGCTGAGATACGATATGAACAGCTAAATATGATCAGTGAAAAGAGATTAGCTGCAATTTGTCACCACCAACCGGATCAAAGCAGATAGCAAGAGCCTATGGCGAAAAAGTTCGACCAAGAGAGTTTAAAGAAGGAGATCTTGTATTGAGAAAAATCCTATTACTACCTAGTGAGAATCATAGCAAGTGGGCACCCAATTATGAAGGTCCATATGTAGTAAAGAAAGCATTCTCCGGAGGGGTGTTGATACTTGACAGAATGGATGGAGAAGATTTGAGTAGGCCAGTGAATTCCGATTCCGTGAAGAAATATTATCCATGATTGTATAAGTTCTCATCAAATCAATAAAAGTTTTGCCAAGAAATTCACTTTGCATATCTTTTCTCTCTCATCAATGTTATTGATATTAGAGAATCGAGAAATACACTCTTGAAGCCTTGCATGATCTCATAGATTGAATTCATTACTTTTTACCAAAATCAGTTTCCCTATTTGAGTTTTGAAAAATTGATCTGGTATTTTGATTTCAAAAGTAATTTGATGTTTATTCAAAAATGATTTTTGACATTCTACGTGTAGAATGACAAATGAATCAAGCAACTCCTACATAGAGGTGACCAAACTCTAAAAAAAAATGAATAAATACCCTTATCCCATAACTCTTGAATCAGGTGTTTTTAAATGTATGAATAATGGTATGTAGTGAACTTGTTGCTCATAACTCATGAAATGCATCCTCGTAAAGACTAAACCATCACACTGGATGAGGTTAAAGTTTATTGATCATAGTTGCTTACGCTTGAAATGAGGAAAGGCCATCTTTGTTATTCCTTTCACGTTCTAAAATAAGTACATCCCTTGCAATCCCTTTTTTGAGCCTGAATAATTTTTCTTTCATTAAAAATCCTGACTAAGATCACACCCCACACTGGGGGCAAGTGAAATTTCAATGATCAAGAAAAATGATAAAGCTGTGAGAAAGCCAAAAGGCAAAAGAGCCCAAGAAACTCAAGTGCTAGGGGGCATGCCTAAATCACAAGAAAAAGTGAT
The DNA here is from genome assembly GCA_015852605.2 of Populus deltoides. Taxonomy (NCBI): domain Eukaryota; kingdom Viridiplantae; phylum Streptophyta; class Magnoliopsida; order Malpighiales; family Salicaceae; genus Populus; species Populus deltoides. Next base: position 15,599 of record JACEGQ020000077.1, on the reverse strand, counting down.
AACCAAGATAAAATGAGTAGGCTCTAGCAAAGCAATGAAAAAGAAAAAAGAAAAAAGGGCAAATCAAAGAAGAGCGGCAAAAGAAAATATGAATGACGTCAGGAGTCAAACTATTAATAATGATCTTCAGTCTTTGAAACCTTGAAACACTCTTCGAGCCCTACGAGTCCTTTTCTTTCATAGCCAAAAACCACAGCCTACATTACGTGCTTGTAGAAGTCCTTTCTAATCAAGCAAGCAAGCAACCTGGAACAATAAACAATGCTCTCAAAATCCAAAGAATAGTTTTTCATGAAATTCATGGCATCAAGAATAAACTACCCATTATTATTCATGCTGATAAAAATAAAAGTTAAAAAGAGATGTTTTTCTCATACAAAATCTTGAGCTTTCTCTCGAACCCTTCACTTTGACACAAAAGGTCATCTCATGACGTATTTTTCACCGAAGATCTCATTACCAAACACAAGAACAAATAATCTCTTTTCCAAGAAAGAAAATAACCAAGGAGTTGCAAGATTTCAAAAGTAAATTGTTTTAGACTCACATTGAAATAATTTTTGTTTTCAAAAATGCAAGATCAAGATTTCAAGATTTATTCTAGACCCATACTTCTTCACCAAACTGAAAAAGGATAGAAATGAGAAAAGGGTCTCTTAAAACCATTATTTGTCTAAAGTCGCTGACAGAGCACACTTAGGGGGAATGACCAATACAAGGGGATATTGTGTTCAGAAGGAAAATTCTAGAAAAAAAGAGATGGTAATTTCCTTCAACAAGACAAGGGGGCATTTTGGTTTATGAAAGACAGCTTGATCCTTTCAGCTAGTGACACCGAATGTTTTTAGCGGTGGAGTCAAGGGGTAATGAATGATCCTCTCAAATTATTTGACGAGTCCATCAAACATGTGGGTCACAATGGGCGCCACAAAGGCTGAGTTGTACAAACAAATCTGGAAAAAGTCTTATATGGGCTAGCTCGAGTGCGCTAGAAATCCAAACGACAAAGATGACTCAAATCAGATAGCAAGATCTCACCAACCATGCAATGAGAAGATTAAGAAGAAATGGGGGGCCTATATTTCAAGTCAGGTAAAGATGCATGCATATCATTTAAACTTTGAAACATTGGACAATGAGTGCTGCAAATTTTATCAGAGAAAATTCTAACGAAATCCATCAAGCGGAAGGCCAACTTGAAATGATGAACATTGAAATTACTTTGGAAAAATTTTCACTTTTGAGAATTTTTCAACCTAAGCAGGCCGCCCATGAGAAATAGGCCACCTAAAAAAAAAAGAAAAAAGAAAAAAAGAATAATTTCTCTATATTTTTCCACCACATTTCAGTCTCCACTCCTGAGGTAGTGCATTTCCTATCCTACCTCCTTTTGAGTTCTTTTTCGAGCGTGCCTTCGAGCCCTCATCTTATCTCCATTCGAGCGCGCCTTCGAGCCCTCGTTTTATCCCCATTTCGGAAGAGCCTTCGAGCCCTCGACCATCAAAGGTAGTGCATTTCCTATCCTACCTCCTTTGGCGTGCGTCTTCGAGCCCTCATTTTCCTTCGAGCTTCTATCTATTGAATAATACGCCTTCGAGCCCTATCATATCTTATTAAAAAAAAATCCTCGTATTTATCCACTGGGTCGGTAACCCATTACAATGTGACCAACTGGGCAGGTAACCCATTACAATGTGACCATCTGGGTCGGTAACCCATTACAATATATCATCCTATACTGGGCAGGTAACCCATTACAATGTGACCATCTGGGCAGGTAACCCATTACAATGTGACCATCTGGGTCGGTAACCCATTACAATGTGACCATCCGAGGGGTAACCCATTACAATGTGACCATTTGGGCCGTAACCCATTACAATATACCATCCTATCTCGGGCGGGTAACCCATTACAATGTGACCAACTGGGCAGGTAACCCATTACAATGTGACCATCTGGGTCGGTAACCCATTACAATATACCATCCTATACTGGGCATGTAACCCATTACAATATACTGTCACAAAAAAAAAAAAAAAAAAAAAAAAAAAAGGGGTGAGGTTTCCTCAAATTGAAAAAAAGGATTGTCTTTTTGAAGTTTTCACACTCTAAAAAATAAGTTCTTCCCGTATCTACTTTTCTTTATAAATTTGCTACACAAAGCTAAAGAAAATGAAAATTTTCAATATCTTTGCATTGTAAATATTATAAAGAGGGGGCAACTGTCATAACCCAATTTTTGAACAAATAATATAAAAATTAAATATAGTTGACAATGGGGTTAAGACAACAAAATTTGAAGTTTGGGGATGTAATTTGAGAGTTAATCGATCAATTTTGAAAGAATTAAAAGCTAAAGATTTAATTAAGGGCTAAATTGAACAATCCAGAAATTAAAGACTGTTTTGTAAACAGTATTATAATTCAGGGATTTAATTGAAATTAATTCAAAAAGGGCAAAATTAAAAAGAATTAATCAAGGATCAAATTGAACAATCCAGGAATTAAGGACTGTTTTGTAAATAGTGTGCCAATTTAGGGATTTAATTAAAATTAACCGAAAGGGTACAATTAGAATTCAATTATTACTGATTAAGGTCCCAATTGTTGAGATTAAACTGATTAGGGGTCAAAGTGAATATTTCCATTCCTGCTGAAACGACACCGTGGGGAACAGTCGTGCGTCTTCTTCATTCCGATTCAACAGGGAAGCTGGACATTCCGATTCAACAGGGAAGCTGGAAAATCGGCAGCAAAACCGACCCAATCGTGACCACGTTCTCTGCCCACAATCCCATTCATGGAGGGATAACAGTCCTGCAAAGCCAGGACTGGTTTGAGGGGGGAAGTTCTGAGGGCCTTATAAAAGGCAGTGTAGAGCAGAAGAGGGAAAAAAAAAAAACCCAGAAATAGAGTAACCCGCAGCACCCGACGGCAACAACGAAAAACCCAGAAAAACCGAAAAATCAACCCAGAAAAACAGAGTAAAAAAAGGCAGAGAAAACAGAGCACAAATCCAAATACACAGAGAAGGAGAGGACAAGAGGGCAGAACACGGTAAGGAGAATTATCCTTGAAATTGTCTCCAAACCTGCAAACAAACCGGAATCTTCTTTGTAGCTTTAGAAGTTACAGAGAAATCAAGAAGGAAAGCATAGATAAGTATTCACAGAAGGAAAACCAGAGGAGCATTAGGCGAAAATCATCAAGCAGCGCTGCAAGCATCTCAGTCTCCAGAAGCAACATCTTCGGTCTCCAGAAGCAGCATCTTCGGTCTCCAGAAGCAGGTATGACCCCGTCTCCTCTGCATTTTCATTTCAAAAGATAATTATGTCTTTGCAAGAACAACGTGTGAAGGTAATTTAATTACCTTCACCGTTGTTCGGACGCAGCGTGAACAAGTCACGCGCGTGCCTTTAGTTTTTACTTCGGCCAGTCACCGGCTTGGGCCGATGATCGGTCATCCGGTCGGGTCCAAATCCATGTGGGTGCGTTGGGCCCAAACTCAATTTTTCTTTTTTTTTTGCAATGGGCCGCCCAACCTCGAGCTTAAAAATTATATAATAAAAAATAAAAATAAAAAGGCAAAAAAAATAAAAAAAATAAAAAAATATGCATGTATGGATAAAAATAATGTAAATTTATTGGTTTATTCAATCGACGCGAGTCGGAATAAAATACCGGTTTAAATTTATATTATTTTTATTCGTTGTATTTTCTTTAGATGAATAAAAATAATGTAAATTTAATAGTTTATTCATCGGCAGAGTCGGAATAAAAATACCGGTTTAAATTTATATTATCTTTATTTGTTGTACTTTATTTTATTTAGCAAAAAAATAAAAAATGTGCATGCGTAAAAAATTTAAATTTATTTAGATGAATAAAAATAACGTAAATTTATTGGTTTATTCATCTTGCGCTTAGTCGGGAATAAAAATACCGGTTTAAATTTATATTATTTTTATTTGTTGTACTTTATTTTATTTAGCTAAAAAATAAAGAATGTGCATGCATAAGAAATTAAATTTATTTAGATGAATAAAAATAATGTAAATTTATTGGTTTATTCACTGGCGCCAAAGTCAGGAATAAAAATACCGGTTTAAATTTATATTATCTTTATTTGTTGTACTTTATTTTATTTAGCTAAAAAAAAAATAAAAAATATGCATGCGTAAAAAATCAAATTTTATTTTTGTTTATTTATTCACTGGCACTAGAGCCGGGAAAATAAAAAATATTAATCTAATTTATTTTATAGCTACGTGATATTGACCAACGCCAGAGTTGGAAGTATCCGTAGTTTAATATTCACTGACGCCAGAGTCGGGAATATTATAAGTAAATTATCATATCGTAAACTAATAAACATTTAGCAATTAAGGACAAAACTAGCAATGCAGCCTGCCTCAGGCAGGATGTTTAAGGGGTGATAATATCTCCCCTTTTACGTAACCAGTCCCGAACCGTAGAATCTCTGTTGACCAGTTAGGGTTCCTAGTGACCATAATACTAGGTGGCGACTCCTTAAACAAAGAATATCCCCATTAAAGAATAAGATGTCAGAAATCTGTTCTTCTTCAAATAATTAAATTTTTAAGGTCGCCGCGATGTCGGGTGTGACAAGGCTGCATGGTCAAATTCTATTAGGCTTGTCTAATCCAGCATAGAAAACCAATTAACGATTATTAGGAAATAAAATGGAGGCTGGCTTATGGCTTAGCTCTTGCGAAGCCTCTCTACTCTTCAGCTAAAACTCATTCAACCAGGCTCCAAGCTCACGCGGCTCAAGATATCAGAGAGTTCTCAAAATAAACATGGAGATAATTTCCGGTTACATGCACAATTGCTATGTGCATAAAATGAACATAAGTCTGAAAATTAAAACTGCAGTGAATCCCGGACCCAGGAAAACTATGTTCTGAGTTCGATCCTGCCACTGGAAAGATAACAAGTCAACATAAATAATTGAAAATAATTACAATATATTGCAAGTCTTTTGTAGGTGTTATGACCTCATAATATTTCGTTTTTTCTTTCTCCATACAGGAAAAAAAAAAAGGAAAGGAAAGGAAAAATCACACTGCTATAAACAAATGCAGAAGAAAAGGTTATTTTTTTGAGAAGACTACTTCCTTAATTCGTTAAAGGTTTAAGGCTACTTGCGTTTCCGCCCTCCTTTTCCCTTCTTGTTTTTCTTGGACTTGCTGTTTCCCTTCCCCTTGTTCTCCATATCAGGATTTCTGCCTCCGGTTTCAACATTACTCCGTGAAATGTTTATCTCACCTTTAGCAGAAACGCAACTCCCCTCAGCCTTGCTGTTACTATGTTCCTCATCACGTTGGCCATCTGATGCAATGTTTCTCTCTGACATCTCTCTTTTATGATTTTCATCGTGTTGCAAGAATATCTGGCTTAGGAAAAATTCCATTCTTGGCCTTCTTGACTGCAGCTTCTCGAGAAGTTCTCCAATTGTAGAAATGTCGCTCTCATGTTCTGGTCCCCTGAAAATAAAATATACTTGAAATATTATCGTAGCAAGTAGAATGAAATACTTCATTAAATACCATGGATCTAGGCATCATGTTTACACTGACCTCATTTCTAATGCAGCATTAAGTTGCCCCATTTCGTGAAGCATGGTAGAAGCTTCCTCAAGCAGGTTTTTATTATCAACACCGGGAGGGTTCTGAAAATTTCCATCAATTGCTGCTTTTAAAAGGCAAGTAATTCTGTCTATATCCACCTGAAAATAAATGATAAAATGATTAGCTGAAAGACATAACCATGTCTCTGAGCATGCTAAAAAAATAAAAAATAATTCGAAAAGCAGCATTACCTTAAACGTTGGATCGCATGCAATATTGCTTCTTTCATCTACTCCATGGTTTGGAGATTTTAGGGCTTCAAATATTTCCCAAAGCCGTTCATGGCGCAATGGAGGGTTACCGTCATCCTTCTTCCCACAACTCGAGTTCCAGTTAGCCGTATCTCCAACATTAGATGGAAGCTCAGGCATCTTCCCCAGATCTTCAATGCCCTGAGACATTATTCCTTGGAATGAGCTCCTAGTGTTTGCTTCAACAGCTCCCGTGTGATCCTGAGCTGTAGCATCAGTCTTTGCAAACAAGACTCTTAATACGTTGTCTTTGCTTTCATTGACCTTCATGTCCACAAAAATAGCATCTGGACATAAAAATCTTGAGCAATTTTTACCAAAACTCACAACTACCAGAGGATTGCCAATCTTGCTAAATGCTTCAGCTACCACAGTTGGATTTACATTCAGAGAATTATGCTTCTGCCTCTTCCGGATGGCATCATAAAATTGACTTGGCAGTTTTTTGGTGATATAGGTCCTACCCAGCAAGTCAGAAAGCAAGCCTTCACACAATCCAAAGTTCACATAAATTAAACATATTATGACAACCAATCTCAACACTACTACAGCATGGTAGTCATTCAGGACCTTCACGTTCTTTTCTGATACTCTTATCCACTCCATCATTTCCTTCTCATTATCAAGAAACAGCTGAACAGCGTCAACAATAAACTCCAGGATGCTTTCTGTAGATTGGGGTGCATGTCCCCTCAAACCTTCAAAAGCTGGACTCCCATGGCCTTCTTGGTAGATAAGCCATTCCACAAAAGAAGACTTTGTTGTAAAACAATAGCCTTGGAAGTAGGATAACAAAATTAGTTGGCGTTCGAGCATGTATAAGAAACAACCAGGCAAGATATAATCTCCTTTCCTCCAGTTGGCATAATAAGTATCTACTAGAGCTTCATGCAACTTCCACATATAGGACACCTCACTCTCATTCCTACAGAGATCCTCAATGAAAGCCTTCCATGAAGAATTCCATTGTAAACCAACTGCCATCTTCTTATATGTTTCACATAACATCTCACCAGAACCAAGAATCATCGATGTGATCCTTCCAAGTTGCGCATAAGACAGATTGTTCTTTGAGCTCGCATCTTCAAAGATAAGTTCCTTGAGTAAATTCCTACAAATCTTAGTTCTCCTCAACGAAATCATATTCTCTTTCAGTGATTCTCTCCAGTCCCTAGGATAGATACAATCAAAGAAGCATCCAGTTGCCAGTTGAGTGAATTTCCGCAGTGCCTTGATATCACCGTCTTGAATACTTAGAAACTGGCAATTCAAAATAAAATTTGCCACCTCATATATATGAGTAAGAGACCTGCTTTGGCAAAAGAGGGACAAGGAATTCTTAACTGATAAATTGTAAAGGGCTTCAAGATTGGTCAATACATTCATGCCGACAGAAAGTAATTCCGAACACCAATAACCCTGAGCAGCAGTGACAAACTGATGAACATCTACAGAAACCAAGTTCCCTTTCCTTTGAATAAATTTTCTGGGTATTTCCCTCACCCACTGAGCATCCGAGATCATCAGAAAATAGATAGTGTTCAGATTATCAAACTGTCTCTTCACGCCCAAGTAATTCAAGCAGAATTCACCAAAATCTCTATTTTCAGTTACATCTTGCTTTTCAAGACGTCCAAGAAACTTGAATATGTTCACAATCTTATCCTTCCAAAAATTCCAAAAGTAAACAAGTGTCTCAGCAGAGACCTGGTTGTTCAAAAAGTTTCTTTCTGACAACCTTGCTAAATCTGATACTAAGTCATTTTCCCACAAATACTTTGAGGTACTTAAATGAAGATGCATGTCCAGTATCTTTCGAGCTGATAATATTTCACCTCTGATACTACTACGTTTCTGAGAAGAATCTAGACTTTGATGAATCTTGAATAAGTTGTGCTGGCTATTCAATAAAATTTCAGCCTCTGTGTGAACAAACTCATAAAACTGGTCTGACACATCCTTTGCAAGTAACTTAGCTTTTGTCAAAAGTTCCTCTTTCTGAAGAAAATGCTTTAAAGGCCAGCCTTTGCTCCCAGTTGACCACAGAGAGTTTGCAAACACAAACCATAGAATAAGCAATGATGCCTCCTTAAAATGTCCACCCTTGCCCAGTAGATCTGCCTCAAGGACAAGCTCACCTTTCTGCTTTGCAATGCCCGCCGCCTCCAGGAAGTTACCTGATTCCACTTCGAATGACAAAAGCTCATCAAGGCACCCTAAATTAGTCAAGAAAGTACGAGCTGAAGACATGGAATCAAAAGCTCTAACATATTTCATCATGGCTCTGTTGTCATTGAGCTCGTGATAATGACAAGCACAGCTTTCCAGAAACTCTTGTTCAATTGTATCCATTTCTCTGCTTCTTTGATCTGCAGTCCCATGGTGTTTCCAGTACTGTATATAATGCAAGCCCGTGTCGAAGAGTTTTCCTATGGTACATGCAGACAAGCACTTGGAGAAATTGCAGCCTTTTGCATATACTTCAGCTGCAGAACAATAATTTTCAGCAAGAAAAAAACATTCTCCAGCTCTTTCCATTGCAGATTCCCCACATTGCAAGTAAATCCTACCTGCAGAAGCCAGTAAATCCTACTCGGTAATAACTGCAACTTAAGGTTAAGATCATCCAGTCAACTAATTTGCAAATATGTGAATTTCATAAATAATTTTCTCACAGAAAAGATGGTGCAATTTGCAATGAAGAATATTAATTCAGCATACAAGGGACACGGGCAATGGTCATAACTAGCTGAAACATTAGAAAACCAAAAGTGCAGAATAACGGTGGTTGCAAGACTCCTTTTCTGTCAAATATATTTTCCATCCATCAGCTCATGTTTCTGTAGAAACGCTGAAAAAGAAGTGAAGATAGCACAAAAGCATACCTGCCCTATCATACTCCTTCAACATGTAAAAGCATTCGGCAGCATACTCAGCCTTGCCAATTGATTCAAAAATTTCTGCAGCCTGCCTACGGGCAACAGAAGCCATTTCAGGATTTGAACTATGCATTCTGTCAGCAGCTGCTTTAAGCCCAGCAGCCTTGGACAATTTCTCCCCACGTTCATCCCCTGCTCTTTCAAAGCACATAGTTGCCATCTCATAGTTACCCTCACGTAAAAGCTGTGTGACACCAACAAAAGGTATAGAAAAGGCAAGTTACACTTGTATGAACATGGTGAGAAGACAAGAATGCAGTGTGAAAGACACTTTTATGTCCTTTCAAACAAGTAGGAATGGCATGTTGAAAACATCTAATATCACTGAAAGCAATAAGCCAAGATATCAAACTCAAAAAATTTTGTGAACGATACGGATAACCTCCAGTCCAAGACAAATTTTACCTTGACAAGTGAATGCAGCAACTTTTGATCAATCACAAAAAATCATTAAACAGAGATTGTATATTAATTTTTTTTTTAAGAAAATCAAAATCAAGAAATTATAATTTAAATGCTCCATTAGTATAACAAGAAGCAAACCTTGTAACCCTGAGACTTCCACTCTTCAGGACTGCTAGAAACTTGCATTGCTTGGGCAAGCGAATCATCCAGTTTCCTCACTTGGACAAGGCCCTTCTTCGTCCAGTAGTCAAACATTGGTCTGGAGAACTCCTCCACATTCTCACAAATCCAAAACCTTTGCCGCGTACGAGTGATAGCAACATATAATTGCTTCAACTCAGAGCACAAGACATTATGTTTTGCTGGGATGAAACTTGGAAAGGATGGGGAATTGGCATCAAGTAAATCTTGTTCCTTCATAAACTCATAGACAACTCTCCATTTATTTTTCAAAGGTGATGAGCCAAAAAAGTTGTACAAGAGGACATCCTAAAAAAAAAATCGGGCAAAGAGTTAAAAGGGCAAAGACATCAGTGGCTAAAAGAAATGTGAATGTTTGGCAAGATTGTAAACATCCATCAGATTTAAAAAAAGTAACCATAAACTCAAACAGCAATTCAAAACTAAGGAAAACGCTCTTGGAAAGAAGGGCAAATGATAAAGATGATGTTCTCAATAGGAAAACAAGATGTACAGGAAACCACTGACCTGAAATTCCAGGCCCTTGCACTCTAAAACAGTCAAAACAAGAGCATGCTTCCCAACATAGTTATCAATCTCTTTCCTAGCAGCATCATCCCGTACCAATATCACCTGCTCTGCTCCAAACCCAACAAAATTGCTTCTCACATTCCCACTATTCCCGAAAATAGTTACAATTGCATTTTCATCATTTCCAGATTCAAGTAAAATAGGGGCTTCCCCGTAAATAAGACTTGTTTCATGGCTTAAGACATCAATAAATGAAGGGAAAAAACGGTAAAGAAGATCAATAACACTCTGAGCTAACTTGAGCACACCAGCATGGGTACGGAAGTTCTGGTTCAAATGAAATATTTTAGATATTTGACCTTTCTCGCTTCTGTCATTTCCCGCACTCCTTGATGCTAAAACAAACTCCTTATAGAACAAAGATCTTATATCTTCAAACCTAAAGTCAATCCCCCTAGCAATTGTTTGCGCTGTATCACCAGAAAAAACAAATCCCTCGTCTACATTCCTACAGATATGTTTGAAGAGAGCAATCTGCCTCATTGTAAGATCTTGGACTTCATCAATATAGACAAAATCCATCGCATCACCCTCATGCTTGGAAGTTTTAAGACGAAGATGAAGATCATTTACAAAATCAGCCATATCAAAGTCACCATTTTCTGCCTTCATCTTTTCATAGTCTTCAAAAATATCATATATAAAATCTCTTTCCCGCCTCTTTAATGTGGATATACGACCTTCTGATAGAATAACATAATCCCCTCGGCTCAGTCTGCCATCACAAGACTCTCCAGCTCGCAGGCCACCTTTTATATGGGACATTATCTCAATAAATACTCTGGATGAATCAAGCTTTTTTTTGAATTTCTCATTGAAACGTGGCCAATAAACTGCACAAAACCTCTCGAAGTTAACCTCCTTTGTTCTTATAAGAGTTTGTTCTGACATTGATCTTGAATTCCTCACTTTTTCATGCAAAAGCTGCCTCATGTCAGAAAATCTTTCAAAGTACGAATTACCCAATGTTCCATCAAGCATCATTAAAAATTTAAAGAAAGTGATAACAAGTGGGTATGACTTTGGAGGAATATCTAAGAAAGAGTTTGGAATATTTTTGAATTGTGCTGCATCATCAATATCTTCCATATCAACCGAACTCCCTTCTGCTGAGTACTTTCCACCAGAGGCAAAGCTGTACACACACAACAAGGCTCGTATAAGAAAACAAATACAGAAAGCAGGGTAATTTTAGGAAGAATTTTCCGAAGTTTAACAATAATGGAATGGGGTGATCTTATTAAAAAGAAATGCTTATGAAGTACAGATGTAAGGTAAGCTAATTTTAAGGGCCTGCTATAAATTTCTAAAAGTTCAATCCAGCAATGCATATGAAAAAATGCTTGTTTTAGAGAATAAAATTTTCTTAATAACAAGTTGCATCATCAAAAGCACACTTTGAAAGAAAAACATTTAACCTGGAGGCATCAGCAACAGCGTAGAGTTTATTTTCTAAAACAATACAAACCTTTTCAATTGTATCACATGATGCTTGATGGCATAACAGAGTTTTGGACTGACTGTCACAAAAAGTTGACGCAAGACAGTTTCTTTGGCATCACCAACACCATCCCCAACAGATTTAATGTCATCAGCAACATTGTTTCTCCTGCTGCTGTCCTTTGAAGTATTGAAGTATCCCTGTGTTGCCGTATAATATAGTTCCTCTTTCTTAAACAGCTTCATTGTCAAAACAGTCGTTTTACCAGTCCCTGATCGTCCTAGTATAAATGTACTTCTTTGGAATATGATTATCTCGAGTTCTTCATCAGTCACTTCAAATGGGAGTTCCAATTCTCTTCCATCACGGTCAGAAAGCAAGTGGCTCACGACCCCAGAAGATAATGAGTAGAACTTCATCAGCAACAAACTATCACTCACTTTTGAGTTCTCTACATAATAGGAACCATCAGGACCATCAGGATTTGAATTGCTTCTTTTTTCATTGTTGCTGCAACTCTTATATCTGGGAATATCAAAAGAGGTTCTCCAAGTTTTTGGAACTTCCAGATCTCTGAACAAAAACAAACAATAAGAAAAACTCAACAAAAGAAAAAGAAATCTAACCGTTTCAGCCAAATTGAAGCAAATTTCTATGTAATTATTTAGGAACACAAGTGCACAACTAGAGATAGAATAAATATAGCAAAGACATACCCCTCTAGACATTTTTCATTGCAATGACTGATAAAATCATCAGTATATGTCTCGAAGATGCCCTCTAGACGTTTAGCCAGTATAGGAATATCTTCTAATGGTAATAAATCCCAAACCTTCAAAACTTGTTTGTAGCATATTTCCTTCACTATGTCAATTGAACAGATTACATAAAGTCCTTCAACCTTGAACTGTTTCAAGATTTGAGAAGAGCTTCCGCAAATGAAGTCCACATTCCTGTTCTTAGGACGCCAGCCACAGGAAAGTTTCAGTAGAAGGTTCAGAACAGGTGTCTTCTTTCTGACTGATGCTAGTTTGCCAAATGATTTTTTGAAGTATTCACTGAAAAGAACCTGGACCGCACAAATATCAAAAGAAAATAACGATGATGCTTAACACCAAACATCTGCCATAAGGACTTCCATAATACAAATATGATGGATGACAGAAAGGTAACTATGAGATCAATACCTTCCATCTAGCACTTCTGAATAGTGCACTGTCTCCTTTAATCAAATCATCAAGCTGATCAAACTCTTTCTTGACTTCTAAGATGGCTTTGGCCAAATCCTTGTCTTCATCAGCATGAAAGAAACAATTGCGTTCCTTAGCATCATGGACTAACTTTTCCCAAATAGATTCACTATTTGATAGGGTTCTTTCATTCCCCAAAATCCAAAGACAATGCCTGAAATGGCGTTAAAAAAAAGGTAAGAACTGTCGTTAGAACAATTAATAGACACCAGGAAAGAGCTAGTTGGAAGCACTACCTCGCCCGTGTAAGAGCAACATTAATTCTCCGAGGATCAGACATGAACCCAATTGCTCCACCTGTATTGGATCTCACGGTTGATATTATTACGATGTCCTCTTCACCACCTTGAAATCCATCGATTGAACTCACCTTTACTGAAAAACCATCAATGTTTTCATACTTCTTACCAAGCTTCTCTTGAATCGCACCAACTTGAGCAGTGTATGGAGATATTACACCAACTTTAACCTTTTGTCCACTCCATGCTGCATGCAGAAACATCAAAGGATGTCAAATAATAATAAGTGATAGCAAAATCTTGTGTCAGGAATTGTTTCGATGAAATGATGTTAAGCCAAAAGTTTATCACAGAAAAGTATCAAATTCATAGTAAAAGGTCATTTACATTGTCTCACTTCTCTATTATTAGTCTCTTTGAAAACAAGATGTCCATAAGCATTGACTTTAAAGGAGCTAAACAGTCATACAAGTGTTTTTAATGCAAGATGAAAACACCTTCAGAGAAAGTTTGGTAGTTTAAGATCATTTAATTTCCTCATATGCCAAAGCAAAACAATTGTAAGCATCAGTTTGCACAGAAAAAATTCCAAGCCTTCGGCTGTAATCATATATAAAAAGTCGAAAACATGATGGTAACAAAAACTTCAAGATCTTGTATAATATACCTTTGTACAGACTTCGCAGTAATTTCAGCACAATGGCTACCTCAACCATATTTTTCCTGCTATGCCCGATATCATCTAGCTCTTCTCTTCCACCCAATACATTTATGAATGTATAGGGACCAAACATTGGCCCTGGAAGATAATGCTTTACATAACTTCTAGCCTTGACATTTGGTGCATCTAAGATCAGATTGAAGTAGAATTTTGAATTAGGGAAGCAACTGATGGATGGATGCATTCTGTACTGCATATCTAAAAGATGTTTTGAATGACCCAATGAGCTGAGCCTTTCAAATAAACTCCTTCCAAAGCCAGCTTTATCACAAACCTAAGAACCATAAGCTATAAGAAGCCAATAGTGTAGAAAGTAACAAATCTAAAATTCAGTTCAACCAAAAAGACAATAATAAAACAATGAGGTAGCATTTTCATACATTGCTTACGACCATAGCGGGTAATTGACACTCGTCACCGATTAGAATAGCATGCCTAACACCAGGAAGTTGTAGGGGTATTGTTGATTCACACTCTTTTAGCTGAGCTGCTTCGTCAACTACCAAAAAGTCCAGTGGTTCAATCGGCAACAAATGCAACTTATACGAACTAGAAGCTGTGCACAAAAATAAGGTTGCTTTCTGGAAACAGAATTCCTCTATTGACCGCTTGTTCATAGCACTTGGAAGATCCAGATGGCGGAGAGAATCCCGTACTCTTTTCAACGTAGTAAGGCATTCACTTCTCGTAAGTCTCAACTGCAACAATATATCATTAAAACCTTGGAAAGAATCCTCATCTACCCCTGGGTGTGAAAAAACTTCAAGCAATTCATCAGAAATCACACCCTCGTGGAATAGCCAAGATTCAAAAGAGTTAAGTGAACCAAACAAGGATACGATGTTCTGAATGTTATGTTTGAGAATGCAAGTTTCTGGTATGTGAGTGCATAACAAAGTGAGGCATCTTTTTAGAGGTAATGCAGTAGAGCGGAATCTATCTCTCATAAATTCGAGAAACGTTTTAAGTCTCAACCGCAACAATATATCAATAAAACCTTGGAAAGAATCCTCATCTAACCCTTGGTGTGGAAAAACTTCAAGCAATTCATCAGAAATCACACCCTCGTGGAATAGCCAAGATTCAAAAGAGTTAAGTGAACCAAACAAGGATACGATGTTCTGAATGTTATGATTGAGAATGCAAGTTTCTGGTATGTGAGTGCATAATAAAGTGAGGCATCTTTTTAGAGGTAATGCAGTAGAGCGGAATCTATCTCTCATAAATTCGAGAAACGTTTTAGGCTCTCCTGTGAGGGCAACAGCTTGATAGCTACAGGATTCCCTATTCTCTTCATTTTCATCATCATGCTCCTGCATTTTGATTAATTCATTCTCCACGAAAATGGAATACTGAGAAACACAATCTTCAAAAAAATCAATTGTCGAATTGAAACAATTCCTCCAACCAGTCGGAGGTGCAAAGCACTCTATAAGCCTTTTGACACGATAATCCAAATAGACTTCCTGAGTTTCAGAATCAACTTTGAGTCTGTCCTTGTTCCCAAACAAAAGAATATCTCCCACAGAATGAAACAAAGAATCAGTTCCTGAATCTGCTTCATGCGATTCTGTGACCAGCTTGAACACCCTAGAGGCCACTTCTGTAATTGAAACATTGGTTGGGCCACATGTTAGAGTTCTGCATTTCAATTTTAGGAGGCTAAAGAGCAACATACTGACTGTTTTGGTTTTCCCAGTCCCTGGCGGGCCCCAAATAAGTTCAACTGCCGACTTATGGTTGCTTTGCTTTTTAAGCAGACATGCCAAAACCGCCTTGCTTTGGGATTCATTCAGTTCAGATGTCAAATTCACAACATTCTCATCATAGATTGCACGTTCCCGCATAGAATATTGGTTGCAATTTTCCTCAACCTGTTATCCAATATGGAAACTCAATCAAGTTCAAAACAGTATATTACATGCAAA
>JACEGQ020000076.1:0-25000 GCA_015852605.2 Populus deltoides | reverse complement strand
CTCGCAGATTATGTGGTATGATTAAACACTCGGTGACAAATCATTCTCACCCTCTAGTTCATCGCAGCAAAAGAAACGGCACAGTAAATTATGCAACGCTCATGCAAGATGAAACATACGCGAAACCCACTAAGCATTTGCAACGACTCAAGCAACAAGCTGCAGGTAGGCAGAGGTTAAAAGTACAAAAAAGTACTGTGAAGAACAGCAAACTGAACGAACTCCACAGAAGAAAGACAAACAAGACAAACTTCAACTAAGTCAAAACATTTATTCCTTGTCAACCTATCGCACCACAGTTTCTAGAATATGCATTCTCCAAATATACCAAGGTTTCCTAAACATCAAATGACAGACAATCACACTGGAATCCATAATATACACATTCGCAAAGCACAAGCAAAACCCACAAAACATGGTCAGTACTATCACGAAACTAACATAATGCCTGTATTGTTGAACGAGAGCTGATGTTTCCAAACTAGTATCTACCGGTGTTGGTCACCCCTTCCACAAGCTGATATTCTTCAGAGAAAATAGCATCCCAGTGGACTCCTCAACATCAGTAACCACTCTCCAAGAACCCCTAACAATGATCACAATCATACACTAGTGTACATCTGTTTCATATTCACAAAGTTCCACAGCTAGAATTGAAGTTTTAGGTCATCAAACTTCTACAAAGTCCCATGTTCCTGCATGACAACTATCATAGAATTAATGGTGTGATCAACTAAGGTGGAGAGGAAACTCAACTAGCAAATGGAATTTTCAGTCAAGAAACAACATTGTAATTTGGACACAGCAAGACTAAAAGTTTCCTTTTTGCCTTGCACGACAGATGAGCCAGCGTTCATCATTTTTATAAAAATCATGCTAATGTACCTTTTCTTTTCCATCAATTGTCTATAATCCATATCAGGTTGACACAAAGGATAATAGCACAAGAGTAAAAACAAAAAAAAAAAGGCAGAGGGCAAGGCTAAAGAGAAAGCAAAGCATACCATTCCAAATCACTTAACCCTGCGGAGGAGA
Organism: Populus deltoides; assembly: GCA_015852605.2. Lineage (NCBI taxonomy): Eukaryota > Viridiplantae > Streptophyta > Magnoliopsida > Malpighiales > Salicaceae > Populus > Populus deltoides. The sequence goes on along the minus strand of JACEGQ020000076.1, from coordinate 23,965 downwards.
GCCAGGCTCAGAACCACAAACAGATGCAAATGACATCGTTTCCTCTTTTGATATGGCAACAAAGTTCAACGGTGCAGTAGACAGCCTTCTCATTTCCTTGAAATAGCCATTTTGACGTCCAGAATAGGATCGAGGAGTGAGGAGTTCAGGAGTTGCACCTCCAAATGAGTTCCTACGAGGTGTGGGAGTCATAGAACCATTTCCATTTGCACGATAACCATTTGGTTTCTTAAAACTGTTAGTCTTCCGTGGACTGGGTTTAGACCCATACATGGCTTCCTTCTCTGTTTGCAGTAGATCTTGGAGCTTCTTTTGGTCCTGTGAAATTAGACAATCAACTGTCAACAAATTCACTGCTGGATGATTTCAGAAAAAAGCAATTTGATGAAAACATATTTTAGGGTCAATCTAAATGGTTAATCTTTTCTAGATAACAGGAGACAGGGTACAGGTCAAAATAGCAAGAAAAAACCGATCGTCATGTCTTCCATTTATGAAATCATTTAGTTTGTGAAACACCATGGAATTACACAATGCCATTAATATATCAACATGTCACAGATTAATTACCCTGTATCTCCTTTTCTCCTCTTCTCTCTGTTGTCTGGTCAGTTTGTAATCCTCCAGTATAGATACCAATCTAACCTGCAGAGAACAAAAGGACAATTTTATGAGAGAAATAAAGCCACTGAATGTGCGCGCGCGCGCGTGTATGAATAGAGAGAGAGAGAGAGAGACACTCTGAATAAAATACCCACCCCGTCATAGAGAAATAACATCTTCTTTTCATCTTCCCAGGCTAGGGTTTTGAATATCAGATTGTCAACCATTGCTGCAAAGAGTACATCATTAGCTCTGAAAAGCTACAGATTCAGACAAGCGGTTGCGTAATCAAAGAAATCAGTACCTGAAATTTTGCTTACGGTCACTCGAGCTCGTTCTGCACGTTTAAGGTTGAGATGTGCACCTCTTCCAGCATTGTACCTGTTAGTGTCCTGAAATTTAAAAATAGATCTCTTAATGCCTATAGATTTACTCATGGTTCATTAATTTGAATCAAACTAACTACTATGCATCGTTATTCTAGAAAATTATAGCTACAAAAATAGTAAGGGGACCACTATCTGTTCTGAAGCCATGCTGCCAAGCAAGACAGCTAGAGCACAACAAACATGAAAACCAACATATGCACAATTAACAAATGAACACAGGAAATGAAAAGGAAAAATCCTTGCATACTTGATTATAGTCTTCAAGCCAATTTTCCTCTTCACATGCAGAAAGCCATCGGTCTATCCTATCCATAATTTCTTTTCGGCTAATAGCTTCCTCTTTAACTCTGACTATCTGGGCTTCGATGTTTGCCAAAAGTTCAGAAGGATCCACTAAACCTGTACAAAAACAGCAAGGTTTAATAATCAACATTCTTTGCCATGTGTTTAATAAAGAATTGACCAATAAAAATAACCTGAGAAAACAAGAACATATGTACCAGAATCTATCAATGCAGTGGATTTCTCAGGATTAGTACTTGTATCAGGTTCTATATGAGTCATTTTGCATAAGCCCTCCAAATCTGATCTCCTTTTCATTACTAGTTCTTTCATTCTGCTTGCTTTTAACTTAGTGAGCCTCTCCACTTCTGTCGATGCCTGCCAAAAGAACAAGTAAATTCAAGGATCTACTTTCTGAATGAGAATAAATAACAAATTAAGAAAATGTCAAACCTGTTCAATTATCTCTGCTGATAGAACACCTGGTTCTATGATTTCAGATTCAGCAAATCCAAGAACAGAAGTAATTCTAGAAAACTTGTTTTTCTCTTCTGTGGGAGAGTCCATCAAATTCAAAAGTTCAAATAACGATGCTGCAACATCTTTCAGCTGCACTTTCGAACAGTTCTTCAATTAGTCCAGTATAAGAAGATTAGATACTGAAAAATGGATGTGTGTGCATTACCTTTTGGATTCGAGCTTTTCTTTCCAATTTCAACATGCGAATGGCCTGTTCTAGACCTTCCAGCGTGCTGTTGCTTATATTTGTGGATTGTTCCTGTTGGGTTCCGTGCAAGCTTGGATGTACTCCACTTACTGTCTTGCCAAAATCTAACCCAAGCACACCACATAGAGAATGCACCTCATTCACATATTCAAAGACCTTATGAAGGCGGTCAGACTGCAAAAACAGATCAAAGTATGCTCTTGAATTATCAAAGTGTGATGGCATCTTACAATAATTTCATTTCACGAGTGTCCTAAATATCAAAGACACCAGCAAGATTCTACAGAAGCATACAAAAGGTTGTGATGATTAACAACCTTTTCCATGATGTAAATATGCTGCAGGTATACACTGATTTGAGCATCAGATTGCCATGGACACGAGACATAAATCTTGGGGTATAATAGTGTTAGCAAGCAATTAGAACTTCATAACCATCTCATACTTCAATTAGCATACCTTCTCTTTTTGAATACTGCGAAGATGTGTTTGATATTCACTAAGCTTTCTTAACGACAAATCCTGCTCATCTAGAGTTAAATTTGTCACCAGAGTATTGTTGAGATTATTATATTCAGAAATCTCACTGCTGATTTTTTCAATTTGTGCCTTAATCTCTGCAAATTGCTTTATCCGTTCTTCTTTCTTCATCCTCAGATCTTCTACAACTGGTGTAACAGATGCAAGTTTTTCCTTCAATGATCTAGTCCTCTTCTCTGTCTGAATCTGAAATTTTTTTCACAATGAATCAGGTGAACAAGTGATCAACTGAGGATGCATTTCACTCTCAAAAAATGGTCATAATGACCTTCTAAGATGCTTCCTAGTTTGCTTCAGTGTCAAAACTTCCAGTACATGCAGACAAATAGCACATGTTCACTGACATGAGCACACCCATAAACCAACTACAGGGCGAAGATCAAGGAACATGAAGGGCACAGAAACGTTAATAGTTCAACGATAACCTCCTACGCTAAAATTTCTCAGATAAAAAACTAGAAAATTGCAAATGATAACGGAGGGAATAGAGAGATGGAAAAATACATTGCTCTTTTTTAGATAAGAAAATATTATTGGGAAGAGATGAATGCATGACGTGACAAATGTTCTTTTTTGTTTTTGGAAAAAAGTCATCTCTATCCTCTGGCTGGTGCTGTAACAGATTGAATGGATGATAAAAACTAATATTTGTACGTACTCTGTCATATTAGCAATTTCTTTTTACATAAAAGTTGATATTACTGCAGTTCTTCTTGGTAACCTAAGGTTCAGATAGACTACTGAGACTCTGGATATGGGATGAGTAATGTAGATAAACCTCTTTGGATAAGTAAAGCTTTGGTCCCCTGCTACCCTTATAAACTATCTAAGAAGGATCATTGAAAGTAATTACAGCAAAGCAGAACACAGTTAGGTCTGCTTGGGAAGAGAAGCTTGCAAATTCACCCACCTTGTTCAACATAAATAAGTGTACAAAGCTAGAGTAAATCAATTGCGAAGAAAATTGAATACTGAGCAGAGCAATAATTCAAGTGACGTGCAAGTTGAATATTGCATAGAAGGGTAGCAAAATTAACATAGTACAACCATGAAAACTTAATTTAGTGAAATCTTTACCGGGGAATGAACGCTAAGCTCTCCAAGAGCGGCCATAAGTGTTGCAAGTTCAGCTTCCTTAGCTGCAACAGACTGATGAAGTCGTGCTTTGGAATTGGCAGCATCCTCGACCTTTCTCCGGTAAACTTCCAGACATTCTCTCTCCAGCTCCAGTAGCATGCGGTCCTTTTCTGCTTCACTCTCGCCAATGTCAGTCCATATTTGCTGCTTAGAGAACAATAAAGCCAGTAAATTTACTGAAATGGAAGTTGCACCTCTTTTTTTTTCTTTTGGGGAAATGTGAAGGTGGAGTTTCTTCTATGGTAAAACAAACAATAAGAAAGCCAGTTGACTGTCAGAAATATTCCTTTGTTTTCCTTTTCTTTTTGCTATTGTGATACAGAAACAGGCAAGTGACAAGCTTCAGAGAAGGACAACAAATCTCCCTTCAAGCAACTAAATACAAGGAAACCGGTTAAAAAATTTATAGACCATGACACAGGCAACCAACTCGCCCGCCTTGAACTACTATTTCTCATCAAGACAAAAAACATGTAAGAACAGACAAACAACGCATCAATTTTCACAAAATCCCCCCCAAAAAAAAAACAAATTACAATGCAATTACTTGATCCAATTCAACCAAAAGCATCAAACTCGCCTTCCCACAGTATTATTCGTTACATACATAAATTCGGTAAATGGCAACTTTCAGTGGAATCCGTAGAAGTTGAATGGGGTTATAGCAGATTTCCTGAAGTATTATGTCTAAATGAATACATTAGAACTTAACAGTAACCCCAAAACCTCACTGTGAACAATTCTTCTATGGAAGCAGCTAGTAAAAGCTCACAGAATAGAGGTGTCCCATACTCCACTCCCACCAAAAAAAAAAAAAAACTTTCAATAGCACGTAATCATGTGTCACCCGGCCTCGCATGCGCATCTCTAAAAAAATCAAAATTTCATTAATGAAAAAAAAAGCAATTGAGGTTTCATAAATCCAACAACATTTAAGTGTGGCACAGTTAATTTCAAGACCCAGTAAACACGACAGATGAATTAGGAAAAACATCAATACAGGAAACCAAATAACACGCACACATCAATGCAACCCACAGAACCAATCAAACATGAGAATAATAGACAACAAAATCTGTAGAAAAATAACCAAAAAAAGAATTTTAAAGCGTAGGAGAAAAGTTACATAATTAAATGTCTGCACAAATTAAATAGTACTCTGATTTTTTAAGAAAAAGGACTTCTAATTGCTAAACTCTAGGGAGCAGATCACTGTTGCTTCTTCAAAGAGCCCAAAAGAGGCCTAATTCTTAGCCCTAATAGACCCATTATGATACACACTAATAAAAGAAACAATGAATGCTCCATCTTTTTTATCAGGAAAAAACACTAAAAACTTTCTCGAAAACCCATCATTACAAGTTGTAAAGTAAATTTCCGAGAAAAGAAAAGGAAACCCCCATTTTTTTTCTCTTCCCAGACACCATATTTTGCGAACAAAAACAAGAAAAAAAACTCAAATAGAAAAAGAAGAAGACAGATAGAGAAAGGTAAAGAGGGATTAAAGAAAAAGACCTGAAGCTCTCTGAGCAAAGTATTGCAGCTAGTGCTTGTAAACAAACTGGTAGTAGGACTCCCAATGGTCAGCATTTCTACAAAAGTTGTAGCCCCTCTCTCTATCTTCCTAGGAATTCAAGCAAGAAATGCAGAGTGAGTACCCAAGAAGAGACTTTTTGCCACCAAAAACAAAAGGAACCCAAACACTACAGCTTCTCTGAAGAAGAGAGGCCAAGAAGTCAAGACCCTAAAAAAACCCAAGAAAATTTAGGAGTAGAAAGATGCAAGTGGGTTTACTTAGATAGTCAAAAAGAAACCAAGAAACCAAGAGACATTGCTTCAAACAACCTTAGCTTCCTCAGATCTAAAACCTCTAGCAACACCAGCCTAGCTCCCTTTAAAACTCTTCCCTTTTCCTTTCAAAATTAGAAAGAAAAAAAAAAAAAAAGGGAAGCAAGAGGCCAAGAGGATCTTGAGAGGGTAAAAGCTTATTCAGGAGAAAGAAGATAATGATTGGCAATTAAGAAAAGAAAAGAGATTATTATTATAATTAATAACAATAAGAAAGAAAGAAAGAAAAGGACCTGTCCCCAAGCGAAAGATATGTAATTTTAGTGGAGGTAAGGCTATAATGCGCCAATCAGTAAAGAAAAACAAAAAACCACAACAGAAGCAGGTCATGAAAAGCTAGGGCAGCTTAAAAAGAGAGACCGACTGACACAAGAAAGGTATCTGGCGCACATTAGCAGCTTCCAAAAATATTTTCACTTGCAGTGCTGGGTTTCTCTCTCGCTCCTTTCTTTTCTTCTCCAAACAAAGGAAGTGACGACAGTAAGTAGTGAGAGAAAGGACTCTGAGTTGAATAATTTAATTAATATATTATTACACAACCCATCATAAATTACTACTGTACAGAAATTTAGTGGGTATTCTCTTCTTTTTGTAACCGATCTCGAGAAGATAGAGCGTGTGTTACACGGTCCACTTGAGACTTACGGTTGACTTTACGTAGAGAAGGATGCGTGGTGGGGACGGTGCTAATTTCTTGTTGTTCAGCACTGGCTCGAGTGGTTGTCTTGATGTTAAATGATATGAAATATGAATACAAGACTGGGAATGTGGTAAATTTTATTTTAAAAACATTTTAATAATAGCACATAAAATAATTTAAAAATACTAAAAATAATAATATAAAACTAAGAAAAAAGGTATAGGTATTATTGAATTTCATTTGAAACTTATTGGATCTATTTTTAAATATATATATACATATATCTAAATTTTTTATTTGATAGGTAATAAATAAGATATAAATATTAAGAAATTCAACTCATGAATACTCATTATTATTTTTAAGTATATGTTTGGTAATGTAAGGTGATTTTTTTAAAATAAATAAATTAAAAATAATTAAAAATAATTTTTTTATATACCAGCATGTTATAGAAGAGCATTAAAAAAACAATTTTATATTTTTGTTAGATTAAAAACAGTTTTAAAGGAAATTTAAAAAACATGTTTTAAACTGAAATATCAAACTCACACTCACGCAAAAAATCAAATACAAAAATGCCTCAGCAGTCAGCATCACTCATGTTTTAAAATAATATTTTTTTATTTTTTATTTAAATTAAATTGATATATTTCGTAATAAAGTATGCTCTTTTTAAATTAAAAAACCTTGGAAAGAAATAAAATAGAACAACTATTTTCAAGATTAAACAAGATTATGAATTATTTTTCTTCGTGACCCGAGAAGAAACCCGTAGTTTGGAAATAGGGAAGGCTGTGTTTGGATAAAGGGAAAACGAGTCTGAATGGCCCTGCACAAATAAGCTTCTCTGTATTTTGTTGGAAGATTGTGACACTCCACCTGTATTTTTGTTTTCTACCTTGCAGCAGAACGTAGGAAGCATGTTTTAAATACATTTTTTCCGCGATTAAACAAATCGATCTTCGAAATTTATTTAATCCGTGGAATTAAAAAATAGAAAATTATATTTTACCTATTAAGAGCAAGATTCAAGGGGCAATAAGCGTAAAGAGAGATATACATAAAAAAAATAAAAAATAAAAACTTAAATTAAGAGGTTTTTTTAAGTTTGTATTTTTTAAAACTGAAGAACAAGGAGCGATGCTCTTGACGGATGAGAACTGCTTGGATAGTAACGAAGCGAGAGAACATAAGCTGCAATCTTCGTTCCAACACACTGGAAGGTCATGGTCACTGGATACTGTACTTTGCGAGTTAGAAACTTAGTTGACTTTTCGTTTCCCTGAGCTGGCATTTCATTTCGTGGATGTATTCTCCCTTCCGAAATCACCTTTTCAAAAAAAATGACTTTATGGGTGTGTTTTGTGTTGGTTGACCAAAATGTCAGAGATACTGAACTCGAAAAAATCAAACACAACAAGTTTTAAATCATAAATTTTCATCTCGATAAATGTAAATAGGTAGACTCATGTTAATTTTAAAAAATAAAACAATTGCATTTGAAAGTAATCATAAAAATTGATTCAATCTGGTTATAATTAAATAAAATCAATTTTAAATTGATTTTTCTACGCCATAAAAAAACAAATCAACTAAATTCTAGATTGATTTGTCAAGTTATACCGAGTTTAACAATTATATTCTTTATAAAATGATTTACATAAAAGAGATTTTCATGAGTTTAAAGGTTTTGTGTTTGCCTTGAAATGTTGAGCGGATTTTTCATGGAAATGTTTTTTAAGTAGTTGTATTTCCCTTTCAAACACCAACCTTCCTTTACAATTAGGTATTCGAAGTTCATTAACAAAGGAGTTAATTTCCCGTTTCAAACACTCTAATTCCACTAGAATAATAATAATAATAATAATAATAATAATAATAATAATAATAATAATAATTCCGATGCACAATATTCAAGCAGGACAGTCGCGCATTCACATCTTTTATTCAACGTTGAACATGGTCTTTGTGCTATTTGAAAAATCAAATATTTTCCTTCATTTAGCATTAAAAGTTTCATATTCCTTTTTTTTTCTTTTTTTTGCGCGTGTGGTTTGCAAAATTGTTAGAATCACGGGGAACAAGCTATCAACGAATTAAAATACCTTGTAATATTTATTTTCCAGGAGCTCACAATTTCACTTCTTTAATCTTCATCGGCATTACAGTGTCTATGAATTCAATGAATATTTCATCTTTTTTCCAGTAAATGATGTTGGAATTACTGGCGATGAAAGTAAAAAATTAAACATCGTAGTATAATAATTAATATGATTCTCTGTCTTTTCACTTAGACTATCTTACTTAAAACGAGGATGGTTTAAAATTGGGGGCCGAGCACACCTAGGCTAGATGCTCATGCCCCACTTTCTTGGATCTCTATAAATTGCTTGTCTCTGGGGTGAAATGCAAGCTTTCTAGGTTTCCGAGGCTATATAGACCGAACTCGGATGCAAAGAGCTGATAATGTTTTTGATAAATGAACTTTCTAAAATGAACAATTACTGGTGGAAATTTGTTCAATTTGCGAGAAAATGCAAGAATGCGTCTCTGTATATGTATATGGGATGCATTTTTCAATTCCTCGACGAACTTACGATTCCGTATCATCATCAATTATTATCCATATGAATGACGCATCAAAATGTTAATCACAATGTCCAGGTTGGTTTGGAAAATTACAACTTTTAACCTGATTTAAAACAATAAAAAATAAAAAAGTAATATCTATAAAAAGTTAAATTAAAAGATGCGATTAAAAGATATAATTCTTTATAAATGTGCAGTGAAAGGTCGAAATGATAATTATCTGTGGGGTAGAGTTATAATATTTGACAACAGTTGCAGTCTTTTAAACTTACGGCCCCAATAAAAAATACACTGTTTACTGATGCAAGAGATGTAATAATTCATAAGAGAATATAAAGTTATAAAGAGGCATAGTTTATAACCTTTGTTGTATAATAAATAAAGATATAATTATGATTTCTAAATAAAGAGGCGACTGTTCATAGAAATATAAAGTTTACAGTATTGACTATTATTAGGTGGAATTGAGATACTTGACAATTCCCAGTCCTTAAAATCTATGACTTTGATAAAAGAAAAAATTACATTACTTTTTACATAAGAGATGCGACTGTTCATAGAAAAACTTTGAAAATAAGAAGAGGTATAATTTATACCCTTTAATACAATAAATTAAAAGGTAAAAATATATTATATTTAAACATTATTAACTTGAAAGGTATGATTAAAATACATAGCCTCCTGTACATGTTCAGCGAAAAGTCATAATGGTGACTATTTATGGGTAGTGTTGTGATTTTTTTATAGTAGCCGTGTCCCTAAAAAATTATAACTATAATAATAAATACATTTCCTTTTTTATACGAGAAATTGCATGACTGTTTGTAGAAAAGCATGAAAATAGGAAAAGATATGATCTATAACCATAATTAACTTATAAAAAAATATGATTTAAAAGATATTTTTACTCAATAGAGTATACTGAAAGGACATGGAATTTTAATAATATAACATTATAAATAAGAGCTGTAAGTTGATTTAAAATAATGTATAATGTATTTAACATACATGGAATGCATTTTTCTTCATTATATCTAAAATTCTGCAAAACCAAAATAAACACTTATTCGGGATATAAAGATTTTAAAAAATAATCATATTGCTAAATCTTTTGTATAAAAAAATCACACCATTTTAATATCAAGAAAAAGAAACAAGGGTTAGCTATATATATATATATATTCGAGGTATTAATGCATCCTTTATTGACTGAATCAATTCTCCTCTTAATATCACTCGACAATTCCAATGTTATCCTATGGTCCAAACTCTTCGAAAACAGGGAACGCCTTCTATAAACATCATCTACGAGCTACAAAAATACATTTGGAGTTAATTATTTTTAAATATAAAAACTAGAGTCCATGTAATAATCGAGTCAAAATCATTTAATCAAAGGAACAGGGCAGGGGGCTCAATCCCACTGCAGAGCATAAACGAAGGACTGGTGGAGAACTATATTCCAACTAGCTAGTATAACAACCACATGACATCCGTCACAAGCACAAATACTTGACAATCATGCAAATAATTGACATATGATCTACCAGCAAAAATACCATTATCTAAATCCATATAATTATTGAGGTGATAATAATTCGACTGGCGGAGTAGGTTGTAGTATCCATCCATAATATATTTGGATAAATATTAAACAAAATAAAAGAAGCTATACAAAATCCCATATAATTCTCATGGATCATCGAAAATAGATCCTCTTTCCAGAGAAAATGATGGTTTTTGTTAGAAAATTATATATTAAATGTTTAAGTTTTTGAGTTAAAATAATTCTTTAAGACATCTAAGATAATACAAGTTTGTATAAATAAAAAATTATCAAAAAATTATATAAATTATATACTAAAAACTCACATAACAACTCAAATTTTTAAATTAAAAAAATTATTTAATATTCTTCATCGATTCAAGAACGATACGAAGAAAATACCACTATAATATTGCATCCGAGAACATGGTGTTTTCGGTAATTACAAACAAGGTTTTTTAAAAGATTTGCAAGAAGCAGGGCAGAGATAAGAGGAAGTATAGCTGGCTATGGGAAAAAAAAAAAAGGAAAAACCCACCAATATTTTCAATATCAATTAAAAAAAAAAAAAGGAGAGAAGATGCTATCGATCTATATTACTATTCAAACCCTTAAACATTTCAATAATAATTCTTTAAAAAAAAAACTCTTCCAACAAAGAATCTTACAAAGAGGTTTTAGCTAACACTTATTTATTTATTTATGATGGTTAACACATTCTTATCGTTGTTCTTCTTGCAATCAGCCATACATCTCGTCTTGTAAAATATATGCATTGTTGGTACATTAAATACTCTATCTTTCCTCATCGCTTTTCCCTAATTAGTAATTACCCGGAGTTTGGACAGGTATCCCAGGCTTAAACAACCCAACTGTAGTAATGGATAAAGAGATAGAAGATGAGACAAGCTAGACAATAACTTCTGTGTTGCAGGTGCATTGTCCACGCAGAAAACCTCAATTGTACCCATCTTTTCCATAAAGAAAAAGAACAAGTGGAGTCGTTGGGTGGGGAAGATAAGTAGTACCATTTCTGCAATAATGTGGTGTTGATTATTTTGAAAAGGCAGGCCGCATAATCAACCATAACCCTTAGAACAAACTTGACAGTGGTTTTTGTTTAAAGCTTAATTAAAGTGTTAAATGATGGATTATTGAATTTAAATGGCAAGCAAGCATCAGATTACGACCACAGATTAAGTTATTATATTCCCTGTTCATGCGTGTATTGGTTCATGTACTAGAAAAGCCCAATAAAAATCAGGATTTGTGATCAGATAAAAATGTTTCTGGTCGTTAAACTTGATCGACATAGTTTTTTAAGACAATTAAATTTTGTCGCATGTCTCATGTCATATTATTATGTAAAATAGACGCGGCTAGCTAACAACCTACATATATTATCATTAAACATCGAGTATGTTTGGAGACTTAAATATTCCTGACTTTAAAATCGTTGCCAGCTTTTATTAATAAACTCAACGTTTACATGCTCTGCCTGGTCAGTAATGGACATCCACCTACATCAGAAGTTCACCGGACAAGCTCGGAGTAAACGAAAATATAGTTTTTTTTTTTTACCTGTTTCATGTAGTTTTTTACGCGCCAAATCCATCACAGTTTTATCATTGAAAAAATAAAATAAATTTGTTTTATTGAAATAATAAAAGTAACTATAAAAAAAAAATAGTTTTCGTCTATGATACCGTGGTAAAAATTAATTAATATTTTTATTTATGAGATATGAAAAATAAATAAGTTTTGTATTTATTATGTATTGGACATAATTGATTATGCTTATTAATTATGCGACTTACAGAATAATTCAATAAACATAGAAAAATGAGTTATTTTATGTATGAAAATTAATGAAATAATATAAACGAAACCATTCTAACATAAATTTATAATTTACAAAGAATTGTTGCTGTGATTAACCCATACCCACGGAATACAAAAACAAAATTAATAAAAGAGTTGTTCACACCAACCGCCAAACCAAAAAGGGCACCAAACAGTAGATAGAATATTTCATTTGTTTTATCATATCCAAGTCCAATTTGGTCCAACCTGGTTTAGTTTGATCTATTCAATTCTTGTACAGGGCGGTACTAAGCACATTTTGTATAGGACAAACTCCCCATACATTTCCTTTTGGATTGTCAGGAAGAGTAATACTAATTTCAGGTAGATGGACCTTGGATGCTCCTGCCCATGCATCCACACAGGGTGATGTTTTGATTTTTGAATATTAAAAATATCGCCAAAGATAATTCTCACCCGCAGTTTATTAATGTTTTGGCATCTTTACCTTTTCTGGTTTTGAACTTTTGGCAACCCTCGCTGGCTGGCTGGCCTTCTTCTTCTTTTTTGAAACAGGGTGGCGGGCCTTAGTATATGAAAGCGTAGATGCCGGCGAGGTATCCTTGCCTTTCAATCTTTATATTTTCCTTTGGTGGACATTTATTTTATATATTGTGCGTGTCGGACTTCTTTTCTTTCCTTTTTCTCCTCTTATGCGAGAAGCAATAATCCACGAAAATCCTACCAGTCCATGAGCATAACTACCAGGCCAGTTTTCAACCTATCAGGTCTCAACGCTAATCTATATATGTAAAAACTACCGGTATTTATGGTTAGGAAAAGGGAGTGGAAAAACATTCTTTAAAAAAAAGTTGTGTAACATAATAATATTTATCCATCATAGTTCTTAGTAACAAAAAGACAAGAGATTAGGCTTAGCTTGGGCACATGCCCATTCTCCCAACTCTTGAATTTTGCTCTACTTGTTTAATAGTTTTATATATCAAGACAACATTGTGATTCTCGTGGCAACATTCTCTACTCTTCTTCGCAGGTTGTAGTGGAGATACAGACCTAATCATATACGTTACACGAGGGAGAAAAAGAAAAAAAAACTGGCTCGCGAAGCTGAAATAAAAAAGCATATCATCTTTACATTTCACCTTTGTTTCTCCAATGGAACCCACGTATTAAAAAGAAGGGGTAAAAAAGTTTAGTGTTATTTTCCTTTTGAAATGATATCAGCTGGCCGTGTGGTAGACCCCCGCAGATCCAATGAAAAATGATTCCGAAAGTAAATTCTCGAATTAAACATCAAGGTCCAATCATCTTTTCCAAAAATTTATTATTTAATTATGTTCCACTTTACCTAAGAAATACACTCCCTAGTCCCTCTCTTGTTATCAAATAATGTACACTTGCAAAATGGCCCTACCATTGAATCACCGACAAACAGTCACACTATCGTATACCCCTTCGATATACATCCACAACAAAAATTGCCTTTTTTCTTTTCTTCTCAGATTTATACCGATTATGAAGGCTCGAACACATGCTCAAGAATGTCCATGACCATTTCTGCAATATCCTCTTCTTCGCACGAGGTTACAAACTTCACTGTGTCTGTCAACAAAATTCTATCAATTAATGCTTAGCATCCGCAAATCACATTAACAAAGTTCATCTTGTAAGAACTATGCTAGCAGTATCAGGAGTTCCAACACGTGCGGGCTAAAATAAAAGACGGTACTTCTTTTCTTGGTACTTGACATGAGAGGGATGGACAAGAATTGTTCAGAAAAGAAAAGGAAAAGGAAAAGGAAAAGGAAAAGGCAGAGCCCATCCGATGTCCTTAAAGGCATCTACTCAATCTAGTAATAACCACTTGACTGATCACAGATGATCATGATCTAGGGGAAAATCTAGAGGAGATCTAGCAAAACACAGGCTTGATTAGGCTCATGACCATAATTGATAATCCAGCTCGGCCAAACTTTATTAACATCGAAGTTTGAATAGAGTTGGTTTATCTAACCTGACTATGACATGCTTTGCCCATCCAAACCAAATCATTCATCCTTGTCTAGTTAATCATTCATCTTCCAATGTGTACACATAGAAGGATACTTGGAGATAACAAAACCCCATGGGAATGGTTTGAAATTAGATCATTTAAGTTGGGTACTTTAAACCTACGACAGGGATTCTAGGTCATGCCGACGAACCTGGAGACTTCATTAGAGGTTGATCCATGGGATCATTAAGGTTCCGTATAATTTTATTTCTTAAATGCATTGAAATACAAGAGTAAAGGGTAGGTGGTATAAGAATTGGCAAAAAAAAAAAAGGAAAAAAACAGCGAGTTTAATCAGAAACTGTGCAAAGACCTAGCATAGAGGGCTGGGAGCAGGGAAAATATTAATATGATTGAAGTAACAGAAGAGCACAGAGCAGAGATCCACAATTATTATAAAGTGGTTATGCAGGAAGGACCCAGCAGCTTGATATTATGGTAGGTGGCGATGCAAGGAATAGCATCAACCTTCCTTGAAAGCAAGATAACTGAAAATGGGTGCTGGGAGGGGTCCAACTAGAGATTATGACCGTCCTCATCAAATTGTCAAATATGATGTTTCTTCTCTTTCGATATAATTAAAGTCTTAAAGAAGAACACATCCAAGGTCAGACTCTCAGACAGCCTGTTGAGGGCATCCCTGTTTATTCCTACCACCATCACCAACCATAATCACACAAGTCCATACCCACTCAATATCCATGATATCCACACATGTGGGTTCTCTTATTTTCACCCTCCACCACCCGAAACAGTAGTGATCCGTCGTCGAACTCTAGTTTTACTATCACAAATAATATAATTTATGATATGATTGTGAAAATTAGGTTAGATCTAGAAGAAATTTTGTTTAATTTGATTTGAATTAAAAATTAAAGAAAAGAGATTCTGAAAATAAAAATGATAAATTGATATGTCGTTAACTCAGTTCAAGGGTTTAGATATCCATTCTTATAAATTTGTTAATTATCGAAGTAAAATTAATATCATTGCAAGTCAAGTAAATAAATTTAATATTTCTTAAAGTTAAGAGAGATTAAAGAGATTATGAGTAGATTAATTAAACAAAATTTTCTAATCAATTTCTTACCATCAAACGAATTTAATATTAAAAAACAATTTTCTTTCACTTGATAATAGCCATAAAAGCAAGTTTATTAAATTTATTCCAAGCAACCGTTCAAAACCTTAAATAATTTAATTTAACTTACTCCTTCCAAACAAATTAAGTGAAAATTGCAGCAATCAAGTTAATTATTTTACAAATTATTAGTTTCCCATCAAATCTCTTCTTAACAATAAGATTCTCAAACTGTTAGTTTTCTATTAGATCAGCAGATAAAACTCGTCCTTCATTTTATATTAGGATTTTTATCTTGAAAACGATTATGTCTGACCTGGAGACCTTCATTCAAGTTGTAGCTCTGAATATATAGATGAATTTGGGCTTTTGAATCCCCTGATTTCGATATGCCCGTTTGAATGTTAAGTGTGAAAATAAAGAATTCTGTTGCAAGTACAATTCCGACCTGATTTTTGCAGGTCCATTCATCCAAACGAACTCAAATCTCTTCTTATAATACCTTATCAAAAAACTTGATATATGTACTTCAACTCAGATCAAGCTCACGTTTATATTCTAAAACTCTATCTTGGTGAAAAACCTATAACAAAAATCAAGGTTCCAAACATAAAATATAGAATTTTTTATTTTTTAGAAATTAATTCATAAAATCTCTTAGGTACATTAAACTCATAAAATAACTTTCAATAAGTTTAAAACACATTAAAAAATAATAATGTAAAAGGAATAAAATTATATATATGTTTTGTACTTATACAGTAGGTAGGTTGTGCTCTTCAAAAGCAGTTTTTGGATCATGGTTAGCTTCTGTGGTGTAGGTGGCATCTCAACATGAACAGCCAAATCCTTACCTAACTCTGTAATCAGAACCATATGTTAGCATAGAGCTGACTAGTGTGAATAAGTGGGACCATTGAAGGAATGACTACTATATGTTCTATCGATAATCTTGGTCACTTCTCCTAGAGTGAGTTGAACTTAAGAAACAGTTCCAAGTGCAATACTCTGCTCAATATCCAGAATAGTAAAAAAAGAAGAATTATACTTCACGATCATCGGAAACATAATTGAAATTGCTGGAGGAAAAAAAAGGTTACAAGTGACAGCAATCGCTCTTCTTATGAACTTCACTTCTGGACAATTTTTTTTTTCTCAACACGACTGATTGGTGGCCTAACAAATATATGATCCAAACTTCCATGTTATCTTTCAAATCTAAATAAATAGTTCTAGTTCTTTTTAATGTGACAGATACAAATGCAGGAAGAGTTCAAGAACTAGCGGTACGGATCTTAAATCATATGGTTATATGGTGTCATCACTTCAAGTCACCAAACTCAGTTTAAAATCAAATCGAAGCCATGCAAAGTAGGGAGAGAAGTAGTTAAAACAAACGACTTAGGAGTCAGAAGAAACTCAAGTCTCATGAGTTGAATCTAATGTAGCCTCATTTACCATATGAATCACCTGATTATATATATGAATTGAATCAAACTTTCTTATTTTGACGAGCAAATTATATGAAGTTTGACATGAATGGATACCAGTTCACTACAGGCTTGCAGGGCGGGGGTGTTTGTATAAACTTCGGCATTTAACATCCAGCTGACGAGAGAGAGGTCAATTCAAAGGAAAGAAACTTGGAGGAGGATTCATAACTTGGAATATTGTGGATACATCTTTGTAGTACACCAAATGGAAGAATCCAAGATAGAGATTGGAGAAAGAAAAGTTAAGGCATGGCACACGGTTGTTGCGACTTAAAGTATCAAATTACCTTCTAAATAGTAATATTATGTGTCAGCAATGATTCCGTGTGGATCATGAACAGATTGTGCTCTGGACCACTAAATTGATGCTATACAGCCGGTGGTCAGCAGTCAATCTTTGTTGGCTGAGAATGAAAGATGATAGGGTTGATGACGACCAAGCGCCCAATTAATAGGGTAGGAGGATATCAATCTCTTGAAACTTGGTTTGCAATTGTCACATAAGATTCGGGCAATGAGGTTCAATGAATGAAATGTCATGAAAGTACATGATGATATATCATCTGCTGTTAAGGCCGAGCAAGAAAATGGGCCTGCCTAACTTAAGAGGCTCTGATTTGAAATCACTAAATTTCATGCCGAAGCACGGATGCAGTAATGTACTGATAGGAGGCGGCACCTATATTATCTGATCCAAAACAAACATTTGGTACCTAAACCACAGTGCTACCTACCTTGTTCTGGCAATAATTCTGAGTCTAGAGCATTTCTACTTATGGAACAGGAAGAACCAGAAGGAGCATCACAACTCATAAAGTAGGAGCCACCTACTTATTCTGGCAACCTAATTCCGAGTCTAGACCATTTCTACTTATGGAACTGGAAGAACCTGCAGGAGCATCACCATTGATCATGTGTTCCCAGGCACCCACTTTATGGAAAATCTTAAATCTATGGAATTGAGCATCACCATGTGATTACTTACAGCATGCCTAGGCATCGCAGTTTAAGGTGCGAGGCTGGCTCATCTACATTCTGAAAAGAGCAGGGAGTCATTTTATCAAGTATTTATAAATAGTAGTCTCAAGGTTGCAGTCATCCATGCATGGTACCCTCCCTGCTTGTTGGCGTTATTACCTTTATCACCTTCCTCTTCCAAAACTCTACATCAGGACTTGGGACAGCAAGACCATTAGTATAATAGCCTGCAATTTTATGTGCTATTTCATCTACTAATGCATCCAGTTTCCTATTTAAAATGCGTAGTTGAGATTTTTCTGACAGACTTAGTATATGCTTACACATAACTTTCCTCGGTTTCTCTTCAAGGACTCTTTTTTTGGGTAATAGTCGAAAGTTTTATCTTCAAAGATTCTAATATCTAATATCCATATCACACAGAATGGTTCACCCTTTTTAACAAGTTTTACCATTTTGGATGATTCTACATGCAAGGAATCATTTTACTAATAAAGTGTTAAAATTTAAGCATCCCAGACCTAGAATAATCCTAAAAGATATCTGCATGAGCAAATGAAAGATGCTTAATTACACTTGAAAAATTGAGAAGAGAAAGGATGAAATTAATCTAAAAAAAACAAACACAATGGTAGATATGACCCCACGTTCTCTAGTCAACTACTGAAAATGGAAGTGGGCAAACTTCATTGTCATGTGTTAACCACATTTATGGGATTAAAGAGTGAAAAGAAAAGGAAAAAGATCACCCCAAAAAGAATTATGATGATTTCATTATCTGGATCTGTCCAAGGACCAATTCACAAAACACTTCCAATAAATTGTCAAAAAGAATTATAACGCATCTCTGAATGAAATCTTACCCCATGAAGGCACAGGAAACTTCCATCTCTGTTTAGGAACTGTGATTAGATATGATGCTACCTGCAAGGGATCAAAATCTGCTACATCTAACCAGATTGAAAAAGAGCATAAATCTACTAACCAAAAATAAGAAATAAGAACAAGATAGGAAAACGTAGCCAAGATGGTGGCAGTGAGGGAGCGAGGAAAGCTGTGAAGAACCGGTGTCAATATCTCCCTTTCCTTAAATAAGATCCATAAAATCCAAACACACCTCAAAGTTCACAAGTTCCCCATATTTCGCAACTTCCATGAACTCTAGGAAACAAAGAAAAACACACTTAGGCTATATACAAACAGTTATCCATTTGAAGAAACAGATTGGTTCACATCACATTGGATCATACAAATCCCTGAAAAAGACATAGCAAAGCTACACAGCACATAACATATGGAAAAGGTATCCATAAAAAAATCCACCAGTCGAGCAAACACCAGCAATTTATATGAACGCAAAAGGACATAAGAATTAGCCTTCTAGAAGCGTTCAGTCCCAGAAAAACAATAGGAAACTGATAAAAATTTCAAAACCATGAAAAGAGTTCATAAAGCAAAGGATGTTACATGGATCAAATATCTTGAGCCAGCAAGTATTCAAAGAACCAAGTACTTCTAGCACGGAATGGAGCAACAAAAAAAAACACTTCGCAAGAATGTCTGAGACTGCACCTCCATTAACTGATCCCAAATATCACCAAAGAAAGAATCATGCTGTATCTACACAATTTATGGAAGAGGAAAAGGGCCAGACCAACTGTTACATAACACCCAGCTGTTACATACCACACATGCTTCATTCTGTGTTCATCTGTTCTCACAAAACTCAAGCACCAAGAAACATAAACGAAAAGGACAAGAAATCCTTCGAAGGCTTTCCTACAAGTACTTGCCAGTATCCCAATAAGAAGCTGATCAGTCAACCACAATCACCGAAGAAGAATGATAAACTGTTTCGTAGGGAAGAGTATAAGCTTGAAAAGAAAGCTCATTTAGGATCCTAAAGCATCACCAAGCATCAAGGACTCTAAAGTCACCTATCAAAAATCAAGGTTTCAAGGAAGTTCGAGAATAACAAACTCCATTCAAGAAAACTCTTGAATGGGAATGCCAACACGATACCAATGCATACTTACAACATTATGAAGACGAGAAGAAAAAAAATAGATGCTTCACTTATAGTAGGCAATGCATTAAACACTCCCAGGGTAATCCTAGTCTTACTTGTTAGTTGAAAACCGACTAATCCTGGAAAAACATGCAAAATCCTTGATCCAAATGCAAAATCAAGGTTAAAGATGCTTTTTCCGTTACTGTAGTCAAGTGATATTCAGCTACAGAACATCTGCACAGAGTGAAAATAAAAGGACGCAGCACAAGCAAGGCCAATAGTTCATTAATTCCTTGAGCACTTGAGAAACATTCTATTTTCCATTCAAAAACTATAGAGGCCTGGGAGCCACAAACAAACAGAATCAAAAGGTCAAACCCTACCTCCATTAGAGAAGTAGAAACTCTGTAACAAACAAATACAGACCGTGGCTTCCAAAACGTCATGTAATAAAGACAACTGTTCACATTCATGCTTCTGGAAAGATACACGATTGGTATCTTGGACTAAGCACTCAAAATTCTAAAGCAAGACAGAAAGACACAGGTA
Source organism: Populus deltoides (assembly GCA_015852605.2). Classification (NCBI taxonomy): domain Eukaryota; kingdom Viridiplantae; phylum Streptophyta; class Magnoliopsida; order Malpighiales; family Salicaceae; genus Populus; species Populus deltoides. The sequence goes on along the minus strand of JACEGQ020000076.1, from coordinate 3,672 downwards.
GAAAAAGGAAAGGAGTAAGTAATGAATCAAACACTCCAAATAAATTGCAGTCCATAAATGTTCCTTGATAAGCTGGGGTTCCAAGAAAAACGTGCAAGCAGAGTTCAGACACTAGAAAAAAAGACCTAGTTTTCACCCATCGCTTAAATCCTAAACTACTTAATTAGCAAAAAGAACAAAAAAAAGAAACAAAAAAAGAGAGGAGAGGGTTACCAGAACCTGAAATCAAACGACTATTGTTGTTGTCACCATCCTATACTGTGTTAATTCACATGCCAGGTAAAATATTAAAGAAGCATAGCTAAGGGTATAAGATGCAAAATCAGAATTAAAAAGCTTAGCCACTCAAGTTCTGAAACATCATTTACGTAGAAAACCCCATGCTCCAGGAAACAGGACAGAAACTGATTCTTGAACTCTCAAATTTAGTGTAAAAAGCACTTCATGGTTAATCATAGTCCATATAAGTTCCTTGAAAAACACTTCAGGGTTAACCCATGAAAGCAAAGAGCAGACACTAGCCATGCCCTAGTATTAATAACTGGAATTGTAAATTAAATGAAAAAAAAAGAACGTTAAGAGACTCGGTGCATTAGGTACTAATATAAAAAGCCTCGGGAGGTTAGTTATTAATTATATATATATTTTTATCATATTATTAAATTAATTGAATTTATTAAATTTAAACAAGTTAATAACCTGACTTTTTTATTTTAGAAAACATTATCATAGTCAGAATATTATTTTTTACATTATAAAAAGTATGATCAGGCCCGACACTAATCTAATGTTCACCACGTTCTCTCTGGTCTCTACCATCACTTTCTTGTTTTCGTTTAATCGTTCACCTAGCAAACATATATATATATATATATATATATATATATATATATATATATAGCTTGATTACACCTCGGAGGTTTTCTGCTTGATCTTCAGACCGGGTCTCTAATTGTTTTCTACTCCCTAGGTCACCTGAGACGGTGCAATCACTACTGAAACTGGTTCAGCCTTACAACATCAAACCCCAGAAGACACTCTCACGTGTCTCATGCAAAATGAAGTATCGGTCGATTTTACTCGATGCTGCAAGCATCCGAGTGAACCTTTCTCCATAGATTTAATTTGTAATGTTTTACACATCACATAAAACGTTTTCCAATATCGTTTTGCAATGATTTTTAATCTTACGACATTGCTCCAGTGGAAGTTGCAAACATCCGAATGAATCTTTCTCCATAAATTTGTACATTCTGTGTGTACATAAAGCCTTTTCGAACCTTTCTCCTAAATTTTTATATATACTGTGCGTGCACAAGGCTTTTTTTAAATATCAATTCGCATTTATTTTTACAGGAAAATCATTTTAATTTAAAATTCAAGTTGTTGAATGAGATTTTAAGAATAATTTTTTAGTAATTATCAAATACATTCATGAAAGTTTTTTAGATTTGAAATTTCTATATTTATCATCATTTTGTATTAAATTTTAAAAGTTTAATTAAGAAAATAGATTAAATGAAGAAATTATAATTTACAATCATTTGATAAATAAGATTTTAAGACAAATTTAAAGAATGATCTTAACTTATAAATTTAAAATGTTGTATTGGCTAGTTGTAAATAGCCCCGGACTATGGAACAAAGGATTATACCGGACTTACCTACACCGAGGTATTGACGGTGATTCTCAAATATCGCAGAACATAATGTGATATGATGAGATAGAATGCAATAGAAAAAAGAGCACAGGGAAAAGCTACTCTTAACGGTCAAAGCGAACCCTTTCATTCCGAATTAAAGAAGTCGGAATGAATCAAATCTCCCCAAGTAGGATTCGAACCTACGACCAGTCAGTTAACGGTCAAGACCGCTCTACCACCGAAGCTCTTGAGGAACAACGGGAGATTAGATCTCATAGAGTTCAATTCCCGTTTTCAACCCATGACCAATATGAGCTCGAAGTTTCCTTCGTAACTCCCGGAACTTCTTCGTAGTGTCTTCGTTCCATGCCTCATTTCATAGGGAACCTGCAAGACTCATATAATAATTTTATATTGAAATTATAACAATAAGTGAGTGTATTGATACAAATGTTACCTTTTCTTTTTGGGTGTTTAATTCTTATTATTTTTGGTAGCATTAGGAGGAAATTTGTTTAATTTAAAATTTGTTCAGATTTTCTTGAAAAATCACAGTAGCTTCAAATCCATTGCTACTATTTATTGGAATAATTTAATAACAATTTTTTTTATTTAATTCTTATGTCAATTTTGAGACTTACTCTTTTAAATTATTTTTGACCTTTTACTAAATTGATTATTTTTTAAAAAATATCCTTTAATTAAATATAAAATTTATTTTGTATTATTCTCATTTTTTTAATTGTTATTTCTAATAATCCTTTAATATAATTGATTTTTTTTTTAATTTTATCTTTCAATATTTGATTGATCGGGAATTGGACTTAATGACTTTTTAGGCCAGGAACTTCGAGTCTAATGATTCGGGTCATGAGTTTGAAAATTCAATAAGAGTTTTGTTTTTTTAGAAAAAAAACTTTACAATTTTCTTTAGTTTTTTTTATTGATGCTCTTTTTAAGGGATATTTAAAAATGTGATAGCGATTGTTTTTTGTTCAGAAATATATTAAAATAATATTTTTTATTTTTTAAAAATTATTTTTAATATTAGTACATTAAAATAATAAAATAATATAAAAAACTAATTTTAAATAAATCTTTTAAATTTTTTATAAAATATTATTTAAAACATAATATCAAACAGCCTTATCATGCGGTCGTTCAGGGATCATCCTATTGGCCAAGAGAACAAACATGCCTCTCCAAGTTGGAACCATGTTGCTAACGTGGCTATGATAACCTGGAAAGTTATTTTAAAATACAAATTGGTCCGACAAATAGTATTCAATTGACAATATCCTAATTGCCATGTCATCAAAATTTACAGTAATTATTCATAAAATTTTAAGTATTTTTGTTCATGCACCCACACCCACTTGCACCACCTTAGGTTTTTTTAACTAATCAGTGAGAACCAATGAGATTGGTTCAAGTGATCAGCAGTTTGTTTTGTTTAAGTGAAGTTTCGGTTTCGAATCCCCGTGTATGCAGCAATTTTTATTAGTAGTTTTATCTGTCATTATCAAGTATGTGACCGGAATAACTACCAGAGTAGTCGGAGCAACCCGAATATTGAGGCTTGCGACAAAAAAAAAAAAAAACTAATCAGCTAGAAAACTTAAGATATCTTTCAAATCAAAATCAACCCATTAAACTGGAAATTTAATCCCTGCAAGAAGACCAATGTTTTCCTCTCTCTCTCTCTGTTTCCGTCTCTCTCTTTCTGAATTACATGATTGTTAATTGAGGAAATCAAGTTATCAAAGTAATTAACCAAACAAAATTGAAGCCAGGCGCATCACGACTCACGTCAGAGGAATTGCTGCTTCCTAGCCAACTTGCAGAGGTCTCTCTCTTCATCCCTCAGCATGATTTATCTCTCTGCACTTTCTTTTTATCTCTTTTGGCCTTGTCTATCCAAACCCTTTCTCACGCTCTTCTCCTTCTCTTCACCCCCCTCCCCCTCCTCTCTATGCGCTGCGGCAGAAATCCAAGAAGTGAGCCCTCACAAACATCAACTTATTACGAT
>JACEGQ020000075.1:0-25000 GCA_015852605.2 Populus deltoides | reverse complement strand
GATATTGTTGATTAGGACAATATTTGAATAAGTAAGGGTCATCCCAATAAAAGTTATGCACGTTGCTCAAAAGCTTTCTTTTGTCTTGGGTATTCAAAGTGTTGGCAAAAATCCTGAAGCAAGAAAATTGTCAATATTAGTAGACCAAGGTATTGAATTAAGAGAAAGTAAAGATTCATCAAGAAAGTAATCATCAATTGTTGTGATGTCATATGTTGAATCTATTATCAATTTTGACAAATGATCTGCAACAACATTTTTGGTGCCTTTTTCGTCCTCGATTTCTTCCCGTTTGAAAGTTTCAAAGATGTCAGAATCGTGATTGACTTCCCTTTGTTTGGTCATGACATGAGGAAATGGAAGTACTGGTGGGGAATCAGTCTTTTCTTTGCAATGTTCAGGTTTAACCCCTTCCTTACCCTCAGAGATTGACTCATCATCTTTCTCACAAGGTTTAAGAATGGGTTTTTCAATAACCTTACCGCTGTGGAGAGTAATGACTGATTGGACTTGATCCATGTGTTGGCTTCCGGAACTACTTGCATTTACATTGTATTGCCCCTTTGGATTTTGCTGTGGTTGAGATGGAAACTTACCTTTATCCTGAAAACTGAGAGTAAATGTGAATTTTGCAAGAGTATCTTTGAAATCAGCCATAGTTTGAGCATTTTGAGTGTTGATTATCTCTTGCTTTGCAATGAATGCATGCAAAGTTTCCTTAAGATTTCTTCTAAAAGGGGAACATAAGGAGGTGCATATCCATGAAAATTTTAGAAATTATGGTGCTTGAAATTATGACTCATCATCTTTCTCACAAGGTTTAAGAATGGGTTTTTCAATAACCTTACCGCTGTGAAGAGTAATGACTGATTGGACTTGATCCATGTGTTGGCTCCCGGAACTACTTGTATTTACATTGTATTGCCCCTTTGGATTTTGCTGTGGTTGAGATGGAAACTTACCTTTATCCTGAAAACTGAGAGTAAATGTGAATTTTGCAAGAGTATCTTTGAAATCAGCCATAGTTTGAGCATTTTGAGTGTTGATTATCTCTTGCTTTTCAATGAATGCATGCAAAGTTTCCTTAAGATTTCTTCTAAAAGGGGAACATAAAGAGGTGCATATCCATGAGAATTTTAGAAATTATGGTGCTTGAAATGGTGGCTGTGAAGTTTATGCATTATTGTTACCACTCTTCCAACTGAAATTTAGATGATCTCTCCAACTAGGGTTGTATGTTTGCAAGTATGGATTATGACTTGGCCTTTGGAAACTGTTTAAAGCATTTGCTTGTTTATGGAGACATTCCTTAAAAGAATGCAAAGTTAGACAATCATTGGTTAAGTGTTCATTAGTTTCACAAATTTGACACACAATTTCTTGAACAGATTTTAATTGACCACTCTTTTTCAATTCAAGTGCCTCGATTTTTCTAGCTAAAGATGCAAATTTAGCTTGGAGGTCATGATCTTTCCTAAGATTGTACATGCCTCTACTAGATGTATGAGGTTGAGTTTTACCTGGTGCCTCATAAGTGCCTGTTGTGTCCTAATTTTGAGCATTTTCAGCTAACAAATCTAGGTACTCCATTGCTTCATCAAGGTCTTTATCTTCAAAAGTTTCATTGCACATCAATTCTACTATTTGTCTATCTTTAGGTGTTAACCCTTCATAAAAATATGAAACTCATTTCCATGTTTCAAAACCATGATGAGGGCAAGTGTTAAGCAAATCTCGATACCTATCCTAACATTGGTAAAATGTTTCTCCTGGTTTTTGAGTAAATGTGGTGATTTGTCTCTTGAAAGAGTTTGTTCTGTGAGACGGAAAAAACTTCTTTAAAAATTGTTGTTGCATTTCATCACAAGCACGAATGGATCCTGACCTAAGATTTTGTAGCCATGTTTTAGCTTTGTCTTTTAATGAAAAAGGAAAAAGCTTTAATCTGATGGTATTCATGCTACAATTTAAGTCATTATAGGTGTTACAGACTTCCTCAAATCCTCTCAAATGCAAGTATGGATTTTCTAGATCTAAACCATGAAAAGAAGATAAAAGTTGAATAATGACTGGCTTAAAATTAAAATGAGATGCATCAGGAGGGAAAACTATGCATGATTGCGCACTTGTTCTTGTTGGATTCATGTAGTCTCTAAGTGTTCTAACCCGATTATTCTCATTATTCTCATTATGAAGCGACTGATTATCCTCTTTAGCCATGTTTTCTTAAAATGATAAGGATTTCCTAGAAAGTCTACCACTTAATATGCGTGTCCAAACTCTCATGCAAGTGCAGAAAGAGAGAAAAAAAGAAGAAGAAAAAGAAGAAACAAAGATTAGAAAAACAAATAAAAGTGAAAAGAAAAGAAAATATATAATTTATACAATAACTTACCTCCCCGACAACGACACCAAAAACTTGACACAATCAAAAGATTGATGTCTTATCTCAAGTGCAAGAGTGTCGAAGTAATAAATAACCCGGCAAGACCAGGATCGAACCACAAGGAGGTGAACTATATAAAATTATAAACAACAAGTGAAAAAGGAGTTGAAGAGAACTTTTGAGATGTGATATTGATATGAGTATTAATCAAAGATAAAATAATTGTCAAGGTTAGAGAATCCACTAATTGTATTTCAAATAAGTATAATATAAACTCCTTTTATTACTCAATTAATACCCTAATTATTATCAATTACACATAATTTAATTGCACCCTAAATTCTTATCAACACCGTAAATACTAAAATTAATTAGTACCCAACTAATTATTCATCATCTCTTCAATTCAAACTTATTCAACCTAAATTAATACCTTTAATTATTATCAATTCCACATAAAATTAGTTTTCCCTAAATTTTCAACTTAATCATAAAATTGACAAAAATAATCAATACCCACTAAATTTATAAAATCACACTTCATTTCATCAAGTGAAAAATCAAATCCATTTCATCCAAATCTTCAAACAAATCCTAAAATATAAATCATACACTAGTGCAACAAAAATACCATTATAAAACAAGTAAAACACTTGCATATACAAACAAATTATCAATACTATAAACAATTATCAATATATTAACTTAGAACATAAAGGGGTGGATTTGCTTACTTGGTTGAGTAAAGCTTGAATGAAATGGAACTAAAGCTTAAGCTTTTAAGAGATGTTGCATTAGCACCGACGAGTTGTTTTAGCTGGATTTATGGAGCTTATGGCTATCATACTTTTTTTATTAGGAAAGGAGAGGGCTATTTTTACTTGTTTTGAAAGAAGAAGATGAAATGTGGAGAGGAGATGACCAATAGGTTTTCATTTCTCTTAAACTCACCGATGAAATTTTTGTTGTTAATTTAACACGTCAGCGATGTTGGCAAGATTACTGATAATTTTTTTTATTCAAATTTTATTTTTTGCATTTACTGACAGAAATTTTCTATCATAATTTTTGTTGATATATAAACCATAACATAATATTTTTCATTATGTTGCTTTTTTCTAATTTTCTAATAGTGTTTGAAGTGAATTTTTGTACTTTCAAAACATGAGGTACGAAAAGGACATGTCTTGAGAGATAATGTTTTTTATTTTTATCCCTAAAATACCCTTGTAAAATACTTTTAATTTTAAAATTGTCCAACTAAGAAATGTAAGGATAAAAGTGATTATCATCATAGTTTTAAAACTCGATCTAGAACAAACCCCTGAGACACGGAGTAGGAGGACCAACCTTTGACTTGGGTTAACTTATTTTTTAAAATGATAAAAATGATGCAATTTGATTAAAAAAATTCAAAAACAAACCAATGGGTTTATGACCTAAGTTTTACCTGGGGTTGACCTGGATTTTAATCGAGTCAAATAAGGTCAATTCTTTCTCTATTTCTCTTAAACCAAGACTGACCTATGCTCTGGGTGTGCTGGATCCCAGGTCAGTCAAGTTCTAAGTTGACCCGTCAGACAGGTTTGGGCTTTATAACTAAAGTTATTGTACTATTATTAATTTCAACGTTCAATATAAATTAAAGTAAAAAAATAATATCTAATTATATTTTAAAATATGTAAATTTGATAGTAACACATGTTAAGGGTAAAATAGATTTTTTTTATATTTTTTTTGTTTTATTCACCATCAACCAAATAGGATACAAAAACATTCATTTTATCTTGTATACACCACTATCAAACATAATTTTTTTTTTTTTTGTCTATTGTTTTGTCTTGTCTTATTTGTTTTTATTGTATCTGTATATTATATATATACACACAAGGACAATAATCAAATGTTTTTTAATTACGTGAGACACGGTAATTGGGTAGACAAAATGTAGAACAAATCATGGGGCCTTGAGAAACCAATTATAACTTATTTTTCTTTTTCTTTTTGGTAAGTTACAAATTAATTATCTAAGGTCCATATTTGTAGGAAAGGAAGAATAAGGATTGTTTTATATTTTTTATTTGGATAACTTACCTCGCCATCCTAAGAGTTTACACTAATTTTATTAGCCAATTGTTTTGATATAGAAACTAAATAAATTTGTATGATTAAATAAAAAATTTTAAATCAACAAACTGAATACAATCATATGGTACAAATAAAGAAAGAATGGAGATGAATATAATTTCGTTTATCGAGGCTAAGGTTTTTAGATTGGATCATGAAATGGTCTCTCTCTCTCTCTCTCTCTCTCTCTCTCTCTCTCTCTCTCTCTATATATATATATATATATATATATATTCAGATTGATGCATTCTCAAGTTATTATTTTAGGGTTTCAATTAATCGAATCCTATATATGATCATGTCATGGAGAACAAACTCTTTTACCAATCAAGCTAAATCTTTAATTAAATGGAAATGGTACAACTAAGAATTAATGTGCAACAATATTATATTTCCTTGAAAGGCTTAATATCAAAGTTCTATATAAGAGAACAGGGAGGATTCCTTTATCATATCGCCGGTCCCATACCTCATTGGGTCCACACACTATGGTAAAGATGAACAAATTCAATAATGCATGCCTTTTCATTCTGTGTATTTTTGACCTAAGATGTGAAAAAAAAAAAAAAAAACTTGGATGATTTTGCTTTGCAATGGTATTTATCTAGATCTTATTGCATTTCCACGCGCAAGTGTACTAGCATAAGATGCCATATTTTAATGTGTTGAACCTCATGAAAGTCCATATTAATTAATATTTGGTCGATTTGCAGGATCTATTTGCTATAATTAATAATATCTATCACTGCTCTGATATCGATCCATCTTGCAAATTAGCGTTAATGCTGAATTTAATGTAACAAATTATGGAGCTTCTGGGAATGGGATCAGTACTGACGACTCCTTGGTAAAAAGTTTTTGTTGAGGGATTTAATCGTTTTTATTTTTCCTTGTTATTTTCTTGGTTTTTATTTTGTTTTTTTTTTTTAATGCAAGGTTTCTATTTTTATTTGATCTAGGCATTCTCAAGGACATGGAACGATACGTGTAATGCACCTGGCACTTCTACGATGATCATACCGAAAGGAAAGACATTTTTCCTGAACCCTTTGACCTTCAACGGTCCATGCAAGGCTAACAAAATCAGTGTTATTGTAAGAGAAGTTAAAGGAGAGAGTTGGCTTGATATTGTGCTCTTTTCCTTAATCATAAAAGGTCAAATTTTAATAATAGCATGATTTAAACCGGGTTAAAAAAAATCTTAATATATAAAAATTGATTCGAAAATACTTTTATATTCATAAACTGAAAAAATAAAAAGGAATTAATGGTTGAATGTCTTGGCCATAACGTAGCCCAAGATTTCTATCATTGCATGATGAATTATGTGACTTCGCTCTTCTTCTACTTCTTCGTAAAATAGAAAGACCTCAACTTGTTAATTTGTTCATTCATTTTAATTTTCTTGCAGTTATATGGCCGTGTTATTGCGCCTGATGGTCCAAATAATTGGAAAGAAAGGGATTTGTCAACATGGTTACGCTTTAAGGACATAGCTTGGCTAACAGTAAGTGGATCTGGGCTCATGGATGGACGTGGTAAAGGCTGGTGGGGTGCCTCCAGCCGATACCGCCATGGAAAGGCAGACTGGACTGGTGGTTCATAAGAGATACACTGTAACTAGCATGCAAACTAGCTTTATTTATGGACACCAGGCTTTCACTGCTTCATTTATTAATTTCTGATTTCTATGTTGCCCTTAAAAGTCTAACAATTACTGTGTTCGAATTTTTCTGAACAGGGATGTTTCATTCTTATGCCCACTGTAAGTAATGCATTTCGATCTTGTAGTTAAGTATGGATGCTGGAAATTAAAACATTGTGTTGAAGGCGAAGGAAAATGTAGTTGGGACAAATATGGTATTTGATTTCGATACATGCAGGATCATTTTTTTTTTTTTTTTTGAAATCTTTACAGAAAAACTCTACTGTCTGAAAAACTGTGTGATGTACATAATAAAAATACTAGTTAATTGCTCTTGATATAAACAAGTATATGTCGAAGAACTACACAAGCCCAGAAAAGAAGAAAAGAGAGAAATTAATGAACTTTAGAATCTTAAAGCGTATAATACATACAATGATTTTGTAGGCTGTAAGATTCGAAGAATGTGAGCATTTGCTTGTGGACCACATCAACACTGTAAACAGTCCACAAATTCATATCACTCTCTTGGGAAGCCGAAATGCAGAGTTGAGATTCTTAGACATACAGTCTCCTGAAAGCAGCCCTAACACCGACGGAATTCACATTTCATCCTCTAACGATGTTACGATCCACGACTCAATTATTGGTTCTGGTAATTAATACTTAATTTAGATTTTGTAAGTATGTAATCAAAAGTGCTGATCATGCATGTCAACATAACAGGTGATATGATTGTATCTCCATTGGAGATTAAACTTCTAACATTACTATTCTTGATGTTTCTTGTGGCCCTGGTCATGGTATAAGGTAAGTACTTGTCTTTAGTCTTCATTAAATTACTACATCTATATATATTCAGTTTTTTTATTTCTGCTAATTTATGATCTTTTTATACATAAAATATGGAGAATGTCATTGCCCGTTTTCAAACAAATTCAAAAACTATTCTTTAAAAAAAAAAAGGAAAAAAAAACGAATGGGATCAAGTGGATAGTTTTCTCCAAGACATCATCCCATGAATTGTAGAATAACTAAATTGCATGAGATCACTTTTCAAATGGGATCTGTTCATAGGATAATATTTTTTTAGAAAAAAACTCCAAACGCGATTATCAGCAGTAACCTCAGTATTTTTGTTGCTCAACTTCGAAACAGCATTGGGAGTATTGGTGGGAGTGGAAATGAGGTGGAAGTGGAGGGCACATTTGTAAGTCGCGCTAACTTCAGTGGTACAACCAATGGAGCTCGGATCAAAACATGGCCAGGGTGTTTGTTTTCTGGAGCCATTGAGAAGAAAATTGTATTCAAGTTTGCAGAAGAAATTCTTATAGTTTTTCTGTATTTCATTAATGCAGCAAACTTTACTTTTGTACACATTGCATGTAACTGATTCCATTAATTTAGGAATCCAAATCATCTCATCCATCCAATAATGGAGGGTCACGATTCTTACACATGTAAGAAACGGTTTGTAACTGATTTGTAACAATAAAAACAACTATAACTACTATAACGGTTTTAACTGCCTCCTTAACCGATTTAACTAGAGTTTCTTCCATTTCTTCATTCTTCTTGCTACAGTCTACGTAGTCTTCTTCCAAGGCTTCAGCCACAAGTAATTAGCTTAGCTTTCAATAGCCTCTCCTAAGCTGTTTACTGGATTAACTCCAAGCTTCAACCTTAGTTGCTTGAATCTATCTTTAGGCAGTGCTTTTATGAAGATGTATGCAAGTTGTTCTTCACTTCTGCAGAAATTCACATTAATTACTCCTTGCAGAGCCTCCCTTATGAAATGATACTTCCTGTTTATGTGTCTTGTTCTTTGATGGAAAACAGGATTTTTGGCCATTGAAATTGCTGACATGTTATCACAAAACAAGGGTGTTGCCTCAGCTTGCATTTCACCAAAATCATCAAGAACAAACCGTAACCAAATGGCCTGAGCAGTTGCTTCAGATGCTGAGACATACTCAACTTCTGCAGTTGATAATGCTACTGTGTTCTGTTTCACAGAGGACCAGGAGAATGCTCCACTTTCAAAGTTGAATGCATAGCCCGAAGTGCTCCTGTTATCATCTTCACTTCCTGCCCAATCTGCATCACAAAATCCAATAAGAGTTGTTGATTGATCCCTTACGTATTCAATCCCATAGTTGAGAGTTCCTTACACATATCTTAGGACTCCTTTGCAGCTCCCATGTGAATCTTGGTAGGTCCAGTCATGAACCGTGATAGTAAGCTTGCAGCATACATTAGATCAGGTCTTGTAGCTGTTAAATATAGTAAACTTCCTACTATTTTTCTATAAATTCCTTCATCAGCCAACTCACTCCCATCCACCTTCTTTAGTTTCTCACCAGTGGCCAAGGGAATGGAGACTGGTTTGCAGTCACCAAGTCCAAACTTACTAAGCAAGGATTTGGCATATTTGTCTTGATGAATAAATACCCCTTGATTGGTTTGCAGTATTCCCATGCTAAGAAAATGATGTAGGAGCCCAAGATCAGACATCTCATACCTCTGCATCATTTCTCTTTTAAATTCACTAAGCAGCCTTTCACTGCTGCTAGTGTACACAATGTCATCAACATAGATTGAGACAATGATCAAATTACCTTCCAGGTCTGACCTTGTATACAAAGTAGCTTCACTTGTGCTCCTTTTGAATTTGCACATAGAAAGTTATGCATCAATTTCACTGTACCAGGCCCTCGCTGCCTGCTTTAGTCCATAAAGGCCTTCTTTAGTTTGTAAACTTTGTGTCCTGCATTCTTTACTTCAAACCCTTCAGGCTGCTCAACATGTACTTTTTCTTTGAGGATACTGTCGTGGGGGCGCGAGTGCCACGACGTCGTCTGGCGACGGTGGAGGCTCTTGTTGTGCGTCCTGTATGAGGTGTTGTGTGTTGAAAAAGGTCTTGGATTTAATCATAAAATTATGATTAATGTTTTAGGAGTCGCCACCTAATATTATGGTTACTAGGAACCTATGGTCTGCGAGAGTCTGAGTAAGGGACTGGTTGTGCAAGGGTAAGACGCATCACCCCGGAGGCACCCTACCTAAGGTAAGCTGCGTTGTTGTTTGATTGTTTTTTTCTAAGGCGGGTTTTATTCGTTAGTTTTTTATAAGGTTCAAGGCAGATCTCTATTCATGAGAAAATCTCTACCTTATTGGGTTAAATCCTAACCGTTCTAAAGTCTGAATGACATTTATTTACACCTTGTATCTTTAATACCTGATGGTGTACTTTATCGTGTAATTTTACACCCCACAAATATTAAAGTCTACATCTGGATCCTAGAAAAAAGATTGGAAAAAGGTTTTTGATATTTTGGCCAAACCCTAATGGATGATCATAAACTGGTTATGATATTCATTTTTTTGGATTTTCAAAACATGAGAAAGATGCAATCTTTTAATGAAAATATGCTTGGAAAATTTTTAGGATTTGGCCGTATGCATGAAAATAATTTTTTTTAAAAGGGAAATTGATTTAAATTTTTTTAAGATTTTTTTGAAAATGTTTTAAATTTTTTTTTGAAATATTTCGGAGAAAACCAGGTATTTTAATACCGGATTTGTATTTTACAGTGTAAATATACAATCCGATATTATGCAAAATTGGTAGAAAAATATTTGAGAAAATCACAATTTTTTTGAAATGATTTTTGAATTTTTTTTGGAATTTTTTTTGTTTTTTGTTTTAAAAAGAAATATATAATATAATATTATATATATTAAATAAATATTATTAAAACATATAGGTTGGGCCGGCCCAGAAAATTAGGCCAAGCCCAGGAACTTTTGGTTGGGCCGATCTCAGCCCAACATATCCTTTTCTCCTTTTTTTTTGGGCCAAGCCGGACCCAAATGGTCTGGCCCTTGCCCGCATGGTTGTTGAGCAACCATGCTAATTAATCATGCTGCATGCAGAGCAAGAATTCGTTCTGCATGCAGCAACCTGGTTGGCAGCAACGGAGAGACGGCACTACCTGACATCGATGGAGGCCTGGCTGGTCGAGACGGGGAGCGACTGACGTGAGGATAGTGGCTGAGGCTGTGGCAGAGATGGTGGCCGGTGGTAGAGCAGGATGAAAGAAGAAGAAGAAAATCTGTAGCGGGAGAGGGACCAGCGGTCGCGGTGGTTGTTCTGCCACTGGTGAGGATTTGGGTTTGTAGGGAGGCTGCGCTGCCATCTTTTGGTGGAGGAGGAAGGCTTCTGTGGGGTCTTCAAGGGCTGAAGAGACGGTGGAGAGAGAAGGAAGGGAGCAACGTTGGCTGGAAAAGAAAACAGAGTAAGCTGATTTTTGGCGATTTTTGTACCCAAATTTCTCCTCCCTCAAGCCATGAAATCCACCTTTATTTATAGGCGGTGGAAGAGGGCAATCTTGTCTTCACGAGGGAAAAATTTTCAGTCCTTGATTTGACTGGAAGAATCCAAACCGTCGATTCAAAGTGTGCACCTTGAACTGCCAAATTTGGCAATCCAAGGCTGCTTGAGGTGTCCACTTTAGGCCGGTCATAAGAGCAGTTTTGACGTTTATAGGCCTGACCGGACAATGCTCGGGGATAGAGGGGTTTCAGGTGGCCATTTTGGTGCATGAGTTGTCAATTTTGGGGGCCAAACAAGGCATTAAATGCACCTACAAAATTGCTACCCTGACAGCTTCACGGGGAAGATGATGAACAGTGACAAAGCGACGCGTCTCCTGGTCTCTCTTTTTTTTAACGCAAAAACGACGCCGTTTTGGGTTAAAATTAGGCATTTTCGCCGATTTTCAACTTAGTCCTCCAGCTTTCAATTTCTTTCAATAGAATCCCCAATTGACCCTAAACTTTTGATTTAATGCAATTTGGTCCCGGCGTAACTTCAACTTCAACTTCAGCCCCGGATTTACGCGCCTTTTGCAATATGGTCCTTGGTCTCGGATTTATGCAATTTCGTCCCTAATTGACCATTAAACTTTCAATTTCTTCAATTTGACCCCTGGATTTTATCAATTAAACCCCTATAGTTTGGCGCATTTTACAGATTGGTCCTTGGCTTTGAATTTTGTCAATTTAACCCCTAATTGACCCCAAAACTTCAATTTTCTTGCAATTTGGCCCCTAATTTCAATCAATTAACTTGGTAAAAATTAAATTTGGTCTCTTAAAATTCCAATCTTCTCAATTAAGCTCAAATTAGGCTCTCAAACTTAATTTTTCACATTCCTTTTATTTTTTATATTTTATAGGAATACAATTTACGATTTCAAAATTTAACGAAACTTTTTTTCTTCACAAAAAGTATGTATATTCAAAATTAAGGAATGAAAAATATGAAGATAAGGGCTTCCGCTCGTAAAATTTGTGAAAAATGTCGACTAATACGTCGACGGGGATGAATTCTAATAATTTGCTCCAACCCGAGACATAAACAAAGACAAGGATAATTTTTCTAAGCGGAGACTCTCTAAAGGATCCGATATACAAATAATCTATTTTGACACGAAATGGATATATCCATAGACCTCAGACTTCATTTTTGAGATGATAAAATATGGCAAAACTTTTACCAAGAATTGGTTCCCGCAAGAATGGACGTATTAGTTCACGTAAAAATGCACGTAAAATTCCTGCCCCAAATAAATTAATTTGACTCATTTAAAGTATAATTAAGTCCTTGCACTTAATTAAATCCTTCAATTGGACCCCAAATTAATTCTTAAACATAATTAAAATTTAATTTGGCCCATGATTAAATCAAATTGGCCTATTAAAAATTTAATTATGTCACTAGACTTAATTTTTATGCAAATTCGTCCAATAATCATTTAATTTCACCTTAAATTTGCATCTTTTTTCTCCATTTTTGGGCATAATGGGGCACAATTAGGTCTTGAATTTCCTTCAAAAATTGCAGCTTGATTTTTGCCTATTTTTGCAGTCTTTCTTAATCTGTTTTCTCTACATTATCGGCCTTTATTTTATTTTTTGATTTTTATTTTGAAAAAGAAATCGATTTTTGGGGAATAACCCAGAATTGGGTTATGACAGATACAATTTAGAAAAGCTGACTTAACATCCAACTAAAACAACTTCCATCCCTTTTGTGTTGCAAGTGCAATGAGAGTCCGAATTGTGTCCAGTCTTGCTACTGGTGCAAAGGTTTCATTGTAATCAATTCTGGATTTTTGTGCATATCCTTTTGCTACAAGGTGAGCCTTGTGTTTTTGTATTGTTTCATCAAGATGAAGCTTAGTTTTGTACACCCATTTCACTCCTATCACAAGTTTATCAATCGGTCTCTCCACTAATTCCCAAGTATTGTTCTTCTTTATCACTTCCAATTCTTCTTTCATAGCCTCCTGCCAGGCTTTATCTTCAAAAGCCTCTTAATAGTTCTCAGGTTCGATGATGCACATGTGACAACTTACATATACATCTTCCAAAGTTTTCAATTTTACTAGAGTAGAGCTAGGTGAAGATTGTTGACTGTTATCACTGTCAATATTCTCAGCTAACTCTCCAACTGTAGAATTTTGATGGCAGTGTTCAACATTATCGAGTTGAGCTGCAGAAGAGTGTTCTTCAGAATTTTCACCTTCAACTTCACCTCCTTCAAGATTGAGAGACAAGCGGTTTTGGTTCATCAGATTTCTTTCCCAATTACATGCTCTATCTTCACTAAAAATCACACTTCTTGAGAGAACAATCTTCTCAGGTTTCAGGTCATATACTCTATACCCTTTCTCACAGTTACCATATCCAACAAACACTCCCTTTCCAGCTTTGCTATCCCATTTCTACCTTAGTGATGATGGGATGTGAGTGTAGCACAAGCAACCGAACACCTTTAGATGCTTGACTCCTGGCTTTCTTCCCGTGAAGGCTTCAAATGGAGTCTTTTTAATGACTGATGTTGTATAACATCTGTTCTGAATATACACAGCTGTATTCACAGCTTCTGCCCCGAAGGTTACTGGCATTTCTTTCTCTAACAGCATGGACCTTGCCATTTCGCAAATTGTTCTGTTTCTCTTCTCTGCAACTCCATTCTGTTGAGGGGAGTATGCAACTATTAGTTGCCTCTCCATTCCTTTTTTTGCACAGAATTCTTCAAACTCATTTGAGGTATATTCATCACCTCTGTCACTTCTCAGCTTCTTCAATTTATATCCACTTTGCAGCTCAACAAATGCTTTAAATTTCTTGAACACATTGAGTGCATCAGATTTGTTTCTGAGGAAGTATACCCAACACATTCTTGAGTAATCGCCAATGAATGTGATGAAGTATCTGTTCCCTCCTATAGATTCATTCTGCATTGGTCCACACAGATTAGTGTGAATTAATTCCAGTGGATAGCTTGCTCTCCACGCTTGTTTCTTGTCGAATTTCTCCCTGTGATGTTTGCCTGATGCACAACCTGCACAAACATCTTCTACTTCTGTCAGAACAGGAAGTCCACATACCATCTCTTTCTGCTGCATCTTCTTCATGCTAGCAAAGTTCAAGTGTCCCAGTCTTCTATGCTATATCCAGGAGTTCTTAGTCACTGAAGCTTTCCTTGCTGCAGGTGTGATGGACTCGAGTGAAAGGGGAAAGCATCGATTTCCTCCCATGATCACTATTTCTATGACATTTTTTAGGCTTTCATCATCAAATATCACTGCTTTGTTACCTCCAAAAAGGATATAATAACCATGCTCCATCATCTGGCCTACACTCAATAGATTTTCATCCAATCCGGGAATAAGCAATACCTCTTTTATATATCTTTTTCCATGCTGAGTTTCCACAACCAATGTGCCTTTTCCAGTTACTTGCACAAGATCTCCTGAGCCCATCTTTACTTTGCAAGTCACTGTTCTATCGATGTTGATTAGTTCAGATTCTTTAGAGGTCATATGGTTGCTGCAGGCACTATCCACAAACCATATCTTTCTATCTTGCAAGCTTGCAGAATGGCAAGCATAGAACATGGTTCCAGTGGATACTCTCTCTTCTTTTGCATAATTTGCTAGTTGTTTGTGACTGTGACTTTCACAGTCTTTTGCAATATGGCCAAACCGATTGCATCTTCCATATCTTGGTTTTCCTTTATGTTTGCACAATCCAAAGTGTTGCTTCTAGCAGACTTGACACTGTGGCTTTACACTCGCTTGACTACTTCCCCAAGCAGTGTTGTTCTAGTTTGAATTGTTGTAGTTGTTTAAGTTCCTGTTTGGAAATGAATTTGATCCCCTCATGTCTTGTGATTTCCATATTTGAGAAAGTCTGCCTTGGAAACCCTTGTGTGAGCTGTAGGCTTGATTGTTTCCAACCTTTAAACTGTTAAAGGCTTTCTCTGTTCCTGCTAGCTTATCCCTATCATCATGTAGATCCTCCCTCTTATCATAGACTTTAACAGAAGTAATGACTTCTTCTGCTCTCAGAACATCAAGATCTCGTGTTTCCTCAATGATTGACACAATGGACTTATATCTTCTGCTTAGACTCATTAGCAATTTATGCACAATTCTATTTTCTTACACATCTTCTCCTAATGATTTCAGGTTATTCACAGTTGCAAAGAATTTAGCTAGATATCCATCTAAGTTTTAACTTTCTGACATTCTCGGGTATTCAAAGTCAACTCTCACTGCTTGAAGTTTTACAGCTCTAACCTTTTTATCTCCTCTGAATTCTCTGCTCAAAATGTCCCAAGCTCCCTTTGCAGTCTTCTCATTTCTTATACATGGGAAAAGGTCGTCTGTTAATGCTCCTTGTATGAGGCTTAATGCCTTTGCGTTCTTGATTTTGCCTTCTCTAAATGTAGTGGGTGTTTGCAATGTAGTTTGCTCAGCTTCTCTCTCTTCATCGCCTAATCCAGTTGCAACCTCGGGTGATTAATGAGATTGTATTCCAACTTCTATTACGTCCCATAGATCAAATGCTATGAGGATTATCTCCATATTTACAGCCTAAAAGTCGTAATTTGTGCCATTGAACTGTGGAGTTCTTAAATCTCCTCCAGGTAAGCTTGATCCTACCATTTTTTGAGTAATTAACAGTTTAATCAATCTGTTTTTCACAGTTTACGCCCCTCTTAGGAATCAGTTTGTGGGCTCTGATACCATATTTGTTTTCTAGAGGTATTAAGAAGAAAATTGTATTTAAGTTTGCAGAGAAGATTGAGAAGAAATTTTTATAGTTTTTCTGTATTTCATTAATGCAGCAAGCTCTGCTTTTATACACATTACATGTAACTGATTTCATTATTTTAGGAATCCAAATCATCTCATCCATCAAATAATGGAGGGTCACGATTCTTACACATGTAAGAAACGGTTTGTAACTGATTTGTAACAGTAAAAACAATTATAACTACTATAACGGTTTTAACTGCCTCCTTAACCAATTTAACAGAATTTCTTCCATTTCTTCATTCTTCTTGCTACAGTCTGCATAGTCTTCTTCCAAGGCTTCAGCCACAAGTAATCAGCTTAGCTTTCAACACAGGGGGGCTAGAGGTAATGTCAAAGACGTCCATTTCTCTGATTTAATCTTCAGAGCAGTGGAAAATCCAATTATCATCGATGAGCACTATGGTGATCCGCAAGAAAAAAAAATGTAAGCCAAGCTTAATGATATGATATTGGATTAAAATAAACATTACAATCTGGTTTCTGAAATAAATGGTGTTTTCTCTGATTTATGATTGTGAAAGCAAACCAGGGTGCACATAAGCGATGTAAGCTATTCTAGGGCACAAGGCACGGCGAAGACAACAGTGGCTATAAACTTCAATTGTAGCAGTAGCGTTGCTTGCACCAACATCACGTTAGACAATATTCAGTTGAAATAATCTATTTGAGGCCAACAACTCTCTTCTTTCTGTAACAGTGCTCATGGTATCACTAAAGGGATTGTGTACCCTAAGTCCTGTCTTAATTATGTGAACTATCAACGTGCATGAAGGCCGATTAAGTTATCTTTTATTGCAATATTGATATTCGATTGGTGCAAGTATTATAAAAATACTGTGCAATGAACTATTGTATTATTTAAAGTAGTCATACATATTTCTTATTGTCTCACCCAACATTGCAGCAACCTGTTCTCTTTCTTAAAAAAAAAAAAAGGTTTTTTAGTTGTTGTGAGGAAGAAGGTCTTATTTTATGAAAAGAAGTCGTCTCCTAATATTATGGTCATTAAAAAACCATAACTGGTTTACAGAATTCTAAGGTAAAGGATTGGTTATGCTAGAGAGAAGATGTTATTACTAAAAACATCATACTTAAGATAAGTTGCATTGCTAATTGTCCTTTATTTTTAATGGTATATTGTGCCTAATACTACTAGGTGGATGTGCGAGCTTGAGTCTATTCATTCTAAAGTTCAAGTCATCTATGACACTCTCAATTGTTTGGTGAATTGACATATCTACAATCATTTACTCTTGATCACAACCTGTGACTATTAATAATCCATCAAGCTATGCAAGTGAATAATTGGATAGGCTTTTATTGGGCTAATTGAACCCAACCTAAATCCTAAGAGGTGTTGTCTTTAAACATTTTGTTTATGCAATAATGGCCTATAGATAATGCTTGTTCATATTCATTTATCCTATAGTACTAAGGTTCACTCATAATATTTTTGTGAAATGAGGTTTTGTGCCTTAGTTCAAATATCCAAGCAGTAACTATCATGGGTTGATCTACTTAGAGGTTGGATCTAGTGACACAAATACTTTGGACTTACTATGAAAAATTAGTACCCCTAATAGACACTTAAATTTCATTGATGTATATTAGACTTAAAGGCTAAAAATTTTGAAAGGAAAACATGTTTTGAAAACAAAAAAGACCGGGGCATTACTCCTTTTCAACATTTAAGATAGTTGCTTATTATGAGTCGATTAATCTCAAACACTAAAAGTGAATAACAAAACATTTTTTATGTGCTTTAAAAAAAAAAGTTTATGAAAGGGTTTATGGAATGTCAACTCGTAGCAGTTTTTTAATGTGAGTCGAACCCTCAGTGAATTTTATAAACAAGATATTAAATAAAATGCAAATGTATATATAAGTGTGACCATTATCCTTTTTTGAAAAAGCAAACTTTCACATAAATAACATAAAGGAATGGTCAAGAACATCAAACATGAACGAGATGCAAACGTTAAAGGATTTGACCTAGAAACATAAAAATCAAAAGGATTTGAAAATACATTGAACACATTCATAATGAACGATCATCCACAAAACAAATTCAAGTATTCACATACATACGCAATCAATCTCAAAGTTTGTACAAACCCAATGATTTCATCACAAAAACACATCCAAATCAAGCATAAATCAAAATAATCATTCATAAAATGTTTAGCATTTGAAATGGACCTTCTAAAGTTGATGAGCTAGAATAGATTAGGAAAAAACAGTAGGTGGAAATGGCAAAAAAAATGTTGGAAAAGTTGGTAATGATGGCTCGAATTTCATCATGCCATTTGGCTACACCATGCAGAGATAAGGCAGTGGCCTAATCCATAGAAAGCACCACTTTTTTTCCTTTTTCTAGTGGTAGTGTAGATATTGGTCATTACCATTTAGAGGAGGATATTAGTGGTCAAAAAGTTTCAGTCTTTTTTTTCCTTTGATAGTGTTTATTTTGAACAACTTGGCTTCCAACTCATTATTCAGCTTATTGGTGGCAGGATGTAGCACGTGGACCACTCTATAGGTTGCACCATTCCTTGGTTTTCCTTCTAGTTGTGGTGATGTAAGCCACCACCAGTGGTGGAGCGAATTTTTGGTGGCTTGAGGTTTCAATTGTATGTTGTTCCCTTCTTTTATTTATTATTGTTTTGTTTTTTTATTTTTCTCTCTTGGTTTCTATATGAGTTATGGTCGCCATGAGTAGCTATACTGCTAGGGATGTTGTGGAGGAGCTTATGGTGGTTGGTAAGGGATATGGGTGGCAAAAATGTGTTGTTTTTTTATTTTTTTTTCTCTCTTGGTTTCTATAAGATTTATGGTCGCCATGAGTAGCGATACTGCTAGGGACGTTGTGAAGGAGCTTATGGTGGTTGGTAAGGGATATGGGTGGCAAAAATCCAATGAGGTAGGTAAGGATATGGTTACGGTTCTTGGTTATGTTTTGGGTTTTGGTGGAAATGAAGATGAGTTCATTTTTGCTCTTAAATGATGGATATGTTTTCAAGTGGAGAGGATGATTGTAATGCCCAAAAATTCTAGGACAAAACACATAAATTTTGAAATTACCAAGAGTTTCTTTCTCCCCAACCACTGTAACTTGGTCAAATGGCCTTATTATGGCTATGCATTTCCTTTTTCTTCATATAATCTGTCATAATCTATTTTTAGGTTATTCCTCAAAATTTATCCTTTTTCCTTTTAAAATAAATAATAAATAATAACAACAAGAAAACTGGTATTTTGACAAAAACAAGTTAAGGAGGGTCCTAAATATACAGAAAAAATCAAGTTGAAATTTCAAGATAAATTATGAGCCTAATCATACCTTTTTATACCAAAAATGGAACAACAATGCGGATTCTAAATCAAATTAAACGATTTTAGGATGAATTTACATAAAAATTAAGCGTAGGGACATAATTAGATTTTAATATGTCAATTTGATTTAATCATGGGCCAAATTGAGAATTTAATTATGTTTAAGAATTGATTTGGTTCCAATTAAAGGATTTAATTAGGTACAAAGACATAATTATACTTTAAATTGGTCAAATTAATTTTATTAGGAGTTTAATTAGTGAAAAATAAAGTTTGGGAGCCTAATTTGGACTTAATTAAGAAGATTGGAATTTTAGAGAACCTAATTTAATCTTTACAAAGTTAATTGGTTCAAATCAGAGGTAAAATTGCAAGAAAATTAAAGTTTTTGGATCAATTAAGGATTAAATTGAAGAAATTCACAACCAATAACCATTTTACAAAAGGCGCCAAACTATAGGAACCTAATTGGTTGAAATCAAGGGTGAAATTGAAGAAAATTAAAAATTTAATGGTTAATTAAGGGTCATTGTGCATAAATCCAAGACCAATGACCAAAAGGAAAAAATCATTGAAATCCAAGACTGAAATTGAAGTTCTTCAGGGGCAAATTTGCATTAAATTGAAAGTTTGAAGCAAATCAAGGGTGTAATTGAGAGAAATCACAAATCAAATAATTAAATTGAACTTTACCAAAATTACGCCTTTTTGGTTAGTATTCATTTTCTTCTTCAATTTTCACCTGAAAAGACTGCTTAGGACTCTACTTTTCAGGGACATTTAATGCTTCATCTCTCCACCAAATTTGACAAAACTTACATGAAAATGATCACCTTACATCTGACTACACCCCGGTATAATTCTTTCTGACCAATTGACACCACAATAGTTGTAGCGCTGGCCTAAAGAGGCCAACTCAGGCGGTCTTCAACTACCAAATTTGACAATTTATAATGTCTACTTTGAACTAACAATTGGGATCCTTCATAGCTAAATCAAGGTTCATGATTTGGCACCATTAAACCTAAAATATTCCTCTCCTGCCCCCTATAAATAAGGGTGGATTTCATGTCCTGAGTATGAAGAAAATTGGGTGTAAAGTTGACAAAAAATCAGTCTCCCTCCCTAATTTTTTTTCTTTCTGCCATCAGTTCTCTCTCTTCCCTCTCTCTCCACCGTGATCTTTGGCCACCAATAATCTCACCACGAGCTTATCTACCACCAGCTCCATCATGAGCCACCAGCGAGCCACCCTTACATCAAGAATTGCTTCTGTAAACTTCATCTCTCCAACACAAATCTCTCTTCCCTCCTGTTTTTACACCGCCACACCTTACACTAACACCGCCTCCAGCCTTGCATCGATGTTCCAACACGATCAGCCATCACCGCTGCATAAGGTAGCCTACTCCCCTTCTTCTTCTTTTTTTTTTGTTCTTCTTCTTCTTCTTCTTCTTCCCTGATTCACCTAGTAACCACATGCAATTTTGCATATAGCAAAAATAATTAACAAGGTCATTGGGCTAGGCCCATTTCGGCCTAGCTCATATGTCTAGGTTGGGTCCAGCCCACCTAAAAAAAAAGATGGGTTTGTTGGGTCACCAATCAGCCCAACCCGACTAAGTCAGGTTGGACCTGTTTTAGCCCAGCCCGGATGGCTAGGCCGGGTCCAACCCAATTTATATTTAATAATATAATAAAATATATATATATATATATATATATAAATTCCAAAAAAATTCCAAGGGTCATTTCAAAATATTTGTGATTTTCTCGCATGTTTTTCCAACAATTTTGCATAATATTGGGGTGTAGATTTATATTGTAAGATACAAATCTAGTATTAAAAATATCTGGTTTCCTCTTAAATTTAAAAAAAAAAGCAAAAAATAAAAAAATAAATTCATTTCAAAAAAAATATTTTGTTTTCATGCATACGGCAAAATTTTAAAAGTTTTCCAAGCATATTTTCTAAAAGATAAAAATCGCAACATTTTCAGCATGCTTTCTAAAAAAATTGGATATCGTAACCAGTTTATGGTTATTCATTAGGGTTTGGCCAAAATATCAAAAAACCTTTCACCTATCATTTTGTTCACTTTATATATAAAGTTTTAAGGTTTAGCTGTAAACTTTAATACTTGAAGGTGTAAAATATACAATAAAGTATATTACTAGATATTAAAGATATAAAAATTAAAAAAATAATGCAATGCTAAAATTTAGACTTTAAAGTGGTTAGGATTTAACTTAATAAAGTAGACTCTCTTAAAAAGAGAGATCTGCCTTAGACCTTAGAAAAAAACTTACAAATAGAAACTTGACTTAGAAAAACAATCAAGTAACAATGCAGCTTACCTCAGGTAAGGTGCACTAGGGGTGATACAGCTTCCCCTAACACAACCAGTCTCTTACCAAGACTCTCGCGGACCATAAGTTTTCTAATAACCATAATACTAGGTGGTGACTCCTGAACTTTAATCATAATTTTATGATTAAACCAAAAACTCTTTCCTTTTCCAATACTTTTTAGAAGGTTAGTGCGTCATTCGACGTCGCTCTGAGAATAATCCATCATCACAACACGATTTAGTTTCAAAACACATTTTCATGATATTTACATGGGTGATTCATACCAATATATTACTCTTTTTTATTGGTCAATTTAGCCAAATCAAGCCCAAAAAAATCAAGCTTTTTTTTTTGCTCCCACACAACCAAATCATCATAATTCATTTATTATACATTTATTCAATCATAATTCAACTCAATATTCTAACAATTGAACCAAATTAAATTCATCCCTCGTATAACAAGTCTTGGCCAAAAACTATCACTTAGGTGCCCTAGAGTTTTTTTCTTTTTATTAATTTTTCTTCTATATCTTATTTCAAGCACCAATAACTCAAATACAACCAAAGAATTTAACAAACTTCCTCCCCTCACATTTTTCTACTCTAGCTGAAATTTCCAAACATGATGGGGGGATGGACTTTTCTTTCAGTTTTGTGCAATTATCACTCTAGCCAAAAATCTTTATTCCTTCCCTTTTTTTCCCCTATTTAACATCTATCAAGAGTTAAACAAATAATTTCAAGCATTCCTTCATAAACCCTAACTTTATGTAAACATTTCATTAAAGTGCATAAATCCACAACAAAACTAAATCAAATCATGTATAGTGTGTTTCTTACCTCTTAATCACTAAGAAATGAGAAGAAACCAACCAAGAACCATGCTTTTTCCTCACTTCTTCTCTTCTCCTCCCAAAACCATCCCTCTATACCCAACAAATCCTAGAAAATCTTCAATTTCTCTAACTCCAATCTTCTTTTAAATCCTTTTGATTGCTAAAACTAACCCTCTTAGATGTAATTTTCCAAGATTTAATAAGGTTTAACCAATAAAACCTTAAACCCCCCCCCTCCATTTCTTATTCAAGGTTGCCGACCAATAATAAGAGGAAGGGCATTTATAGTCAATTTTGTTTGCTATTTACAATTTAACCTCATTTGCCTTTATATTTTTATTTTGTCCCCATAAGATTCTCTCTTTCTACTAACTTAGTGTTATTTATCCTTCCTCTTATTGAATTTAACCCTTTTTATATAGTTTATTTTTTATTTTAAAATTAACTCTTGCATTACCAAATTAAATTTTCAATATTTCACTAATAACGTGAATTCATTTAACCAGGGATTTACACATCAGACATTCCATCTTAGCTCATTTTTGAAATAATGTACACAAGAGTTTTAAATCTTTAAGAACTTATTTTATTCTATTTAATATTTCTTTATTTATCTCTTAATTAACCCATTTCATTCCCCGGTGAATACTTAATTTTTTTTAATACTGAGACTGGGGTTTATAATAAGGGTGTCCATTTCATTTCTTTATCTCTTTCTCTTTCTTTTTCTCTCTTTAGCCCTATGGTGGCTATGGTTTCGTATACTCTTCCTCTCTTTCTTCCTTAAATTCCTATTTTTATATTCACTATTCACTTTGATTTATAACCCTTTACATAGGAATTTTTTTATTTTTTATCCCTTATCACAAACATATTCTAAGAATATCTCTATTGTATTTTTTTTTTGGTACTTCATTCCTCTTGTTTTGCTCTTATGCCAACTTGTCCATTTTGTCCACTTTCTAGTTGGATTCTTACGCGTAAAAGCTCCTCTCCCAGGAGGTTGAGGCTCTCTATTTTGATTCTTATATTTTTCTTTTTTGTTTCAAAACACAACTCTAAAATTAATTCGATAAGAAAAATAATCAAGAATTACAAAATGGATGTGTTAAAGGCCAAAATGCATACAAAGTATATTTTTAAATTTTGGTTTTTTTTTAAAGACATTGAAAATTAAAAAAATGGAAGAAAATGCGTTGAAAACATATTTTTGACTTTTTTATTTTATCAAGAAGATATCAACAAGAGAAAAATAGTAAAAAATCACAAAATAGATGTGTGCATGGCTAAAATGCATTGAAAACACTTCTTTTTTAATTTTTGTTTTTTATTTTTGGAAAATATTTTTGAAATTAAGGGTCAAAAATTGAGTTATGACACTTATTGTTTATTTCATTGCATTACATAATATCAAATATAAACATTCACAAGTTTAGGATTTACACCTCTAATCACCTACCAGGTCTATGACACATCGCACGAGGCAAGATCTAAATAAAGTACCAATCCAAAACCCTGATGGGACATAAAGCATACCAAGGATCTAAAAGTCAAGTGTGAATCACACCTCTTTAGGTCCAGGTGTATCATTTGACTTGTTGCTTCACAAATTCCAAAAAAGGTGACTCAACATCTAAGAAGTCTCGTTGACCTAACTAGCCTAAAAACCACTAGTCTCTAAATTAAACCAAAAGTGTCTATATAGTTCAATAAGGCAACACCCTAGGTAAAAGGATTGATTCACTTGAAGACATATGTCTAAACAAACATGCCCTAACCTCAAGCTACTTAACTTACCCTCTATAATGTCGATATCAAATATTACATGTTCAAATGTCTTGCTTGTCATAACTATACCCACAAAATTATATTAGAGTATGTCCATATTTAATGGATGACCAATATGACATTGACATGATCAAATAATTGATGTTTTTTCTCAAGTGCAGGAGTATCAAAGTAATAAATAACACGACAAAATCAGGATTGATCTATATGGAGATTAAGGATACAAAATCATAAATAATAAAAGAAACAAAGTTAAAGAGATCTAAAAGATGTGATATTAATGTAAAAATTTAATAGACACAACACAATAGCCAATGTCAAAGGATCCACTAATAGTATTTCAAATAAGTATAGTCAAAACTCTTTTTATTACTCAATTGTAAACTACACATAATGAAGGTTCTAAATGAATGATTTATCATTAATGGCTCATTTGAATTTATTAACATGATCATATTAATTATCTTTAATTACCTTATAT
The DNA here is from genome assembly GCA_015852605.2 of Populus deltoides. Classification (NCBI taxonomy): domain Eukaryota; kingdom Viridiplantae; phylum Streptophyta; class Magnoliopsida; order Malpighiales; family Salicaceae; genus Populus; species Populus deltoides. The sequence goes on along the minus strand of JACEGQ020000075.1, from coordinate 874 downwards.
GAGTAATGTCAACACTTGTAAATGTTATCAATTATTTATGATGTTATCTTATGTCAACAACAAATCAAAATCTTTTCATAGCATAGATACCAATATACTATGTGATAGACTATGAAATAATCAAGTATTTGTTATGTCAAGGATTGACACTACAAATCAAGATTCACCACTTAACAATGAGGATATTACGATTTATTAAGATAAAAATTACAACACATGTTAAAAACAAATTTTCTTGAATTTAAACATTAAAGTCCATGATGAATTGGTACTATGTTTATTCTTACACCATTAGTGTAACCTTTTAATCTTGGCAAAAATAAACTTAACTAAACATTAAAAAAAACATAAATAAACAAAATAAGAATAGCTATGATATAAATTAACTAAGTATATTAAAAAAAAATGATAAACATAAACAAGATATTATGGATAATATAACATGAAATAAAACTTGAATATTACCAAAAAAAAAACAAAGAAAGAAAGCAAGAGCAGGATCGTGATATAACACCTCCATCAACCAAAGGATGTTAAAACATGAAATTTTACAACAATTATACACATTCTCATCGAATATGAGCCTTTATTATGGCTAATTTATTTTTGACACCTATTTATACAATTAATCATGCTCCTTTATTTATTAATAATTCTACTAAAATTTTGACAGAGTTTCCTCTATATGTAGATGAACCAAGTTATCGAATACTCCTTTCATATTACAAGTCATTATCACAAACATGATCCAATTGTCCTAGATCTTATTCCACATCATTTCAACCAAGAATCAACACGACCTATTCTTTAAACCATCATTATATCTTACACCATTTGGTAATTACATTATGTTCATCCCACAAAAATTTAATTA
>JACEGQ020000074.1:0-25000 GCA_015852605.2 Populus deltoides | reverse complement strand
GAGCATAGGTTCAGGCTGAGTTATAAATTTTGCTTCTTCTGGTTTAGATCTCAAGGCCTGTTCGAGTAGGCTAGTAAGCCTTATGACTTCCTTTCTAAGACTTCCTAACTCCTTTCGATGTTGAGCTTCCAAGTGAGCTCTTTCTTTGTTATCCATTTGTCTTTTTTGTAGTCGGGTGTTATAGGTGCGTTTCAAATGGGGAACTTATATTTCAACCTGCTAAATGAAAATTATGCAATCATGTGCAAGTGATGATGTTATCAACATGGAAAATACAGATTCAATGTGGACTCGCCTTTCACAAGGTGACAACCTAATAGGTAGATTTTAATTGTCGAGTGCATCAACAGGTAGGTTGCTACCTAGTCTCAAAGGATCTCTCGCATGCTCAGTGATTGTCCTTGAAAGGTCGATATAAGGCTTACAAGTAGTGTGAAAATAGAGGCTCTGAGTAATATCGGATTGGCATATCAACCACGATAGAGTAAACAATCAAGCAAGAGTTGGATGGTTTCACGAGTCTTGCCTAGACTAAAGCCGTTGGGATATCATTACTCCCCCACTTAACCTAAATTTAATGTGCATGCACTTAAAATGATTAGTTCTAAAGTCAAAACATTATAGCAATAAAAAGACAAAAATCAAAGCTTAGTTCTAAAGTCCCCAGTGGAATTGTCATTCTGTCACACTCGAACATCGTGGCGATTGATAAAAACAATTTCCTAGACAAGAATAGATATCTGGCATCTTATTCTTTGGGGGGAAGGTCTAATTCAAGGAGTCACCACCTATTATTATGGTCACTAGGAACCCTAATTGGCGAACAAGACTAGTTACGCGAAAGGAAAGATGGTATCACCCCTTATCGTCCTACCTAAATCAGGTTGCATTGGTGGTTTTGTCTAAACTTGCTAAGAATTTATTCTCTTTTTTTTGTTCTTTCTATCATGTTCCTGACTTTGGCGTCAGTGAACAATTCCTATGAATATTTCCAACTCTAGCGTTGGTAAATATCGTACAAACCCAAAACAAATACGATATTCCTTACTCTGCCATCAATGAATAATTTTGTAAAAAATTGAATTTGAAGAAGAATTTTTCTATGCCATTTTCTTTTTGTTCCTTTATTGTTGTTTTCCCTTTTTAGATAGAAATAAAAGAAACGTTGCACAACAAATTTTGCATTTGACAAGTAATGATCCATAGATTGAGTATATAGCAGAAAAAAATACAAAACTCAAAGAAAAAAAATAAAACAAAGCGTGAGGAGCTCATTAATAAATCAACAAAGATCCCCAAATATTTTTGGAATTTTTTTATATTGAAAAGGGCTTATTTATTGGGCTAGATTCAGCCAAACCAGCTCGTTTACTGGTTAAGACCAGTATCCCGACCGATATATTTTCCTATGCAAGTGTGCGTGGGCTAATCACACTCGCTTGCTACAGGAAAAGGGTAATTAAAAGTGAAAAGGAGGGAATAAAATGACTTACTTGGTTTGGATGAAATCTTCAGTTGTTGGTTGTTGGCGGATCCTCTATGTTTGACTTCCTTTCTGCCTTCAGCCCTTTCTTTTTTGTTCTTCTATTTCTGCTTCTCCAGTCAATTCTCTCTTCGCCTCTTTTATAATATCAAAACGGGGCTTGTTTGGCCAGATATCAAAATAGAAGGAGATAAAATACATGGACAAGGCATAAGGATGTGTTTTGCCAAACACACCTTTAGCCAGCATAGTTTGGGCCAGCTGGGCTGGAGGTCCAAATTTGGCTTGTTTCTCTTTTTTTTTTTATATTGGACTGGGTCCAACCTAGCAGTATGGTCTGGGCCAGACCCAACCAACTAGCCGGGTTACTTGTTCAGACTAGTAACCCAACTCCCTTTTCTTTCTTTTTTTTATTTGCAAGCGTGCATGAACTATTCATGCATGCTTGCTATAGGAGGAGAGTATTTAAAATGCAGGGAGGGGGAGAATTGAAAGTGACTTACCTTTTTCTAGAAGCAAGATGCAAGTGCTGGATGAAGCATTCCTTGGATTCCCTTTCTACTCCTCGTCTTCTTTTCTTTTTCTTTATATTTCTACTTTCTCAAGAGTCAGTCCTTTTCCCTCTTCTGCTCTTTTTTCTTTTTGTTTTCTCTTTGTTTTCTCCTCTCTGTGTTTTCTTCTTCTTCTTTTTTACGGATCCTCCTCTACCTTTTATAGGCTTTCATGCTGCTTATCTCCCTAGGACCATGATAAGGCCCGGGGACATTGTGTTTCAGTTGGATTGGGGCACCAACAGTCCCGCCCATGTTGGACTACCTTTTATAAGCATGACCCTGGGGTTGTAATCTTCACACAGATAAGATTTGCAATTTGAGTTCTCGTTGGACTGGGATGCCGGTGTTTCATAATTTCCTTTCCTTCTTTGCAAGCGGGCTTTTAGCGTCCGAGGAAGAAGAATAAGAACAGTGTATGTTTGAAACGATATCGTTTTGTACCGGGAATGACCATTTCTCAATTTGGTTCTTAAGGTTTCCAAATTTTGCATTCAAGCCCTGATCTTTTAATTTCAAATTTTAACCCCCTTAAAATTAGATTAAAAAGCAAATGGGTCAAAATTGGGTTATAACAATTTCTTTTTTTTGGCAATCATTCTTCTTTAGTAGGTCGTCGTTATCATTTTTTCTTTTTAGATTCAATACATTTATTATCCTTTTTTTATCATATAATTAAATTAAACCATCTTGATGGACCTAGTATGGTCATACCATTATGTTTACAACTAGAATATAGCCTAAAAAAGTAGAGTGTGGGTGACTGTAAGTTTTGTTTTTTAATTTCATGTCTTTTGATTCAGGTATGTTGGTCACTTTAAAACTAAAATTGCTTGATTTATTTATTTTTTGTCATCATATGAGCAGATGCCAAAACACGTTTTTAAACCAACATTAAATTACTTCTGAAATCAAAGGGCAAGTTTAATTTTTCAGAATTGTTTTAGCAAAGTATTCTCACAACACCCATTTGATCACAATATTTTGATTAGAGCTACAAGATCACGCAAAATATTGAGGATTAATGTTTTTATGAGTTTTAAAAGGGTAGGGGATTGCATTTAGCGCTTGTTTGATATGCCCTAGGATTCAACCATATTTTAACATTACATTTATCTAGTTATGAATGAAAATAAAATACTAAATGATACTTTCATAAAAATATCTTTTGATTTCAAAATATGAATGACATAGAAACATATACTGAACTAAAAATGCAGTACAGTCCCTAAAATAAATATTTTAACAAACCTCAATAGCCTATGTGTGCTCTTCGCCTTAATTCCAAAGCTTTATTAATATTCTTCAATACACCATTGTATACCCTATTATGAGTTATTTCCTTCTTGGCATACCCCTTTTGCCTACAGGTTGACCTTTGATGAAGACCTCCATAATCCATTTTCCTTGTATGAACCTATAAGTTTAACTTTAAGGTTTTTTTCTCACCTATTTTATATGGTTTGGCCACATGATGCTTTTTTAATATTTCTTATATATTGTCAATAAAGTGATTATTATCAATATATATTGCTTTTATAACTGCTTCTACAGTTCAGCAACGACTTTTGTTGCCTCGATGAGCCTATTAATTAATGTGTAAATTATAGTGTATGATATGCTTTGAGAATCTCTTGATCTGTTTTCAAGATGAGGCTTTTTATAGAGCAAATATAAGTGTAATTGATACTTGAGGGCCACTCAAACCAGTTTTTTTATATCCATATTAGCAGCCTGAGCTGGGTTAGAGCTTTAGAAGAAAGTTCGGGTACCTAGAGTACTACTTCTTTATAAGAATTAAGTTCAGCATGAAGTCTTTGATATATTCTAAACACTTAGAAGAGAACTCTTTATCAAGGAAGAAGACGTGTATGATGTTGAAAGTAAACTGATTTCTAGAAATTAGTTGAACTAGTCAATCGGTTCAGAAACGGTCGATCGATTCAATCGTCAAAATACAGTTCTTGCTTGGATTAAGATTTCCTTGTATTAGTTTAATTCCTTTATAGTTTAGGACTTCATGCCTATAAATAGACTTGTAATATAAGGCATTATTGAGTGAAAAACATAGAGAAATCAAAGAGAGAAATGCTTCAATAAAGTTAACCTTCCTCTCATTCTTCTTCTTATTCTTTAGATTTTTTCTTGAGTTTTTTTTTATTATCTTGCATTATTATGTTGATCTTATACCACACTTGTTTTACCTCCATTAAGTGGTATCAGAGTTTAGGTTGATTGTTTGCCATAGCCAATCCTAACTTTTCACTTCAATGTCCTCGTTTGACGACAAATGACAACTATGAAATATGGTGTATTTGTGTAAAAGCTTGGTTAGGTTCCCAAGATGTGTGTGAAATGATTGAGAATGGCTTTGAAGGGTCAATGAAAAGAGTAGTGTTGACTTCAATCCAAAGGGAGGTCGTGCAAAAACACAAAAGAATGATCAACAGACACTCACAATCATCTACCAATGTTTGGATGATGTCACTTTTGAGATAGTGGTTAACACAACCACTGCCAAGCAAGCATGAAAATTTTTGCAAGTATCAAACCAAGAAGCTAGCAATGTGAGAAATGAACGTTTACAAAAGTTACATGGTGACTTTGAAAAGTTATATATGCTTGAATCGAAGAATATTTCAAATTACTTTACTAGAGTTTTAGTCATGTACAATTTAATGAAGAGATATGGGGAGAAGATGGAAGAGACACGTGTGGTAGAGAAGATCCTACGTTCACTGCAAAAAAAAGTTCCATTATGTTGTAGTTGCGATAGAGGAATCACAATACTTGAATTTTCTTACCGTCGCACGTGTGCATTGTCGCAACGATCATCATTTTGGGTCAGGGTAGTCAAGAATGGTCTTTGATTTTTTTTCTTTTTTTTTCGGGGAGTCACCACCTAGTACTACAGCTACTAGGAACACTAACATGTTTTTTTTTCCAGAGATTCTAGGTAAGGAACTGATTGCATAAAGAAAATGTATTAAAATCCCTAATACGCCTTACTTAAGGTAATCTGCATTGTTTTTTTTATTTGTTTGCTATGGTCTGATGATGTCTATTTCTACCATCCTACTATGACAGGTTTGCTATGATGAACAAACCCTGGTTTTCTAGGTTAAGAACTCGGTCTGGGAAGGTGAAATATCCTCTATTAATGTTGAGGCTTATTTTTAGGGAAAACTGGAATTTTTGCTATTGCATCATTCCAAATAATATTCTAGATAAAATTTCTTGCGAATCTTATCCTTGTATTAGAAGTGAATGAGTTGTATTATTCACAATAATATTTTGAATATTAACTTTATACAAGTTTTTTATCCTTATATTAAAGTGAGTAATAAAATTATTATCCATAACTAGCATGGATCTGTTTTTTATCGCAGCGACCTTAAACAATTCAAAGAAAAGAATGCCATGTGTCTCTACTCTTTCAGTGTAGTTCCTCCTAGTCTCTCTCTGTTTTATCTCCCCTATGTCTTTCTACGTCTAATGTGGTCTCCTTCTGTTTCTCTTTGTCCTTTTTCTGGTATTCTTATGTGCCTTCTCTGTTTTTTCTCTCTTCCCTTTTATGTGATGGCCTTTCTCTGGTTTTTATCAAGGTTGTCAATTTCATTTCGGCAAGTGTTTTATTTTTTCAATTGGAATGAAATGTTTCAGTTTCGGAGTGTTCAGCGAGCCGTTTCAAGGTTGTACTGTTTATATATATATCAACAAACATAATTCAAATTCAAGATAAATTAATTATATATTATGCAATACAAACACAATGTCACAAATAATTTTAAAATTTTAAATATTTCTAAATAGTCAAGATTAAATAGATCTTTAACTTAAAGTAATTCAACTTAAACAAAATATCAAAATATTATGAAAGTAAAATGTTTTAACACAAATATTTTAAATATAAAACTATGTCAATGTTATTAAGGCTAATGAAATCTAAAACATCCCTTATTTTGCTCAAATTCTTACAAAGTATAAACATGAAAAAAAACAACATGAATATAAATCATATATAGTAGTGATAAATCTAATTTTAAAAAATTAATATCATTGTTAATGAAAATAGTAATAATAATTTTTAATATTATTATTAATATCTTGTTATTGAAAATAATAATAAAAAAAAGCCTTTTATACTTAGGTGGTTTAATTAATTAAATTGAACCAGGTTCAATTTGATTTAATGGTTTTTCAAGACTAGAATGAAACATATGAAATCAAACCGGTACATTCCGGCCTAAATTTAACTTAAAAATCTGGAATGGATTGAGATTTGAAATGAAATAAAAATTATTTTATTTTATTTTATTTTTTAAATTAATATGAAATGTGATTATTTTAAATAAAACAAAATTAAATTGACAAGCTGATTGCATCTACCTTGACAATACGGGGGCATGTGAAACGAAGGCGTGCAAAATCAGATTGTTAATTAAGAAAAATGAGACACAAGACAAAGAAGAGGGCTGTATATGTCGGCCCATTGGCCAAGTTGTGTAGTCATTAATTTTAGTTTCCTTGTCTTTATTTTCTGTCACAATTATAGATATAGATCAGATCGCAGTCGTACGGTACCGAATGCGCTGTGTTGACTTTGACTTGTAAATGACAACCAACACTTATGATGGCAATATTATATGTTATATTTTTTTTTATTTACGTGGATGTACAGGTTAAGTTGCGCGCATCACGACTAATCTCATGATTTATTGAATATTCTGCAAATCTAGTGAACATATAAGACATCGCAGGTGTAACATGCGTGCACAATAAAATTCGAATCCAGGTGTAGAAGAAGGGAACAAACCCCTACTACCGCTAGGCCAAAAAAAATAAATTATATGTTATATTGGTTGTAACCTAATTGATTTATAGTTCATCCATTGGAGTATCATGGATTTTAAGACTACCGTATATATGTATATAATCGTTAATTTTAAGATTTATATAATTAATCGAGGTATGCGTAAAATGACCTAAATATTCATGTTAATCTAAAATAATATATTATATGTTATATGTTCCGTCATGAGTTCGAGTCCTTTCAGGCTACTAAAGACTTACATGATCGTTAACTTTAGGATCCGTAGGATTAGTCGAGATACGCGTAAGCTGTCCCGGACACCCATGTTAATCTAAAAAATATATATTATATGTTATATGAGGGGTAGCTCAACTAATCACTATTTTTTTTTATTGTTTTATTATTATTATTATTATTATTATTATTATTATAATAAAAAACTCAGCACCTTTTTAAATATTCTTGTCACAATGGATTTGATGAGTTGGTTTGGTATTTTAGTAATGAATATTTTAAAAATATATTAAAATAATATATTTTTTTAATTTTTTAAAGTTTATTTTTAATATTAATATTTTAAAATAATATAAAAACATCAAATAAATATTAATTAAAAAAAATTTATACGCTTTTTTTTTAAAAAAAAAAACAAGCGTGTTCTATTTATTAAAAAGTAACAAGGCTCTTGTGCTGTTTTCGACTTTGTGATGTCGTTTTAAGTTATCAAGGGGAAAAAATTATGATGGCGTTTTTGGGTTCAAAATAAGAATTTATTTTGATACATCTTCCTTACAATATATGGTATTAACGTTCCAGCTTCTTTCAACTTAGTCTTTATATATGTATATATATACATATATATAAATACGATTAATTATTTTGGTTTTTTATAGAAAGAATTCTCTTATAATAAAATATTTTATAAAAAATATTTTTTCAAATTTTTCTATATTTATTTCTAGAGAATATTTAATCTCCCATCAATTATTTTACACAAAAAATCATCAATAAAAAAAAATTTACATTCAATTTCTAAACTTTATTCATTTATTAAAAAATATTTTAAACTAATAAAATTTCATATAATATTTTACAAATAATAATCCACTTATAATATAATTTAACTATTTCAACCATTATCACTATCTTTTTCTCTATTATAATTTTGTTTTCACCACAACACCATCTCATCTCCATGTTCTCCATCATCTCACTGCCATCACTCTTACAATTATTTATTTCAATTTTTTTAATTTAAGATTGTTTTATCATCATTGCTTTTTAATTATTTTAGATTGGTTTCTCCATATTGTTTCATAAATGATTCAGTACATACAATCAAACAATTAATAATAAACAACTACTGGTTTAGTTGAGTCAATTTAGATCATGAATTAATGATAAGAAAAATATCAAATTTGATAATGGATGTAACACCAATCATCATGCATGTGTGTGTGTAAAAATGTATATAAATTATTGAGAAATTATATGTATGTGTTAATATGTTAGTCACCTTCTGCAATATTTTTGGTGTAAATTAGAAGGCATAGTAGCACATTGGATGGGAAACATTATGAATGGAGTTCTAAAAAATTGCAACGAGTTTGAAAATCATTGTTACAGTTTCAATTCTCAAATAAAATAAAATAAAAAAATGACAATGTAAAGACCTGGGGGAACCTTTATGTGATCTTGAAGGTTAAAATCTTTAAATTAATATTGTTGAAGCACAGAGTTCTGAAGACCCAGAATATTGAAGGCAGTCTTCCACGGGATTTGGGCAGGTTCCCTTACCTCCAAGAAATGTAAGCCATGTACGATACTTTTTCTCTCATATACATGCATGAGTTCTTGAATAATGTTTAGTTGTACAGGAAATTAACTGAAAAAATGAGTTTATACATATCATATGCAGTTCTATTATAGGAAATCGATTAACCGGCCCAATCCCAAAAGAAATTGGAAACATCAGCACTCTTGCAAACTTGTAAGATAAACAAGATCGATCCTTTTCTCCTTCAATCTATTTACTAAGTAATAGTTTTTTGTGGGTGTGATGTTTTGAGTGAAACAATCATGCAGCACTGTCGAGTTTAATCAGCTTTCAGGAGTTCTGCCACCAGAGCTTGGAAATTTGACTCGCTTAGAAAAAATGTAAGACCTTTCGCTACAAGTTTGTGTGCTATGCAATTTTTAAGTTACTTTTTAGAGCTTTGCTTGAAAAACCTATGAAACTTTATTGTTTTTGCTCTGATGTTATATAGGCATCTATCCTCTAACAACTTTACTGGACAGTTGCCAGAAACATTTGAAAAGCTTACCACACTGAAGGACTTGTAAGTTTTTGAAGTATTATTATAATTATGACACAAATTAAATGTTCAGTTTTGAATCAAACGGCATGATTTTATTGTTTTTTGCAGCCGAATTGGTGATAACAGCTTCACAGGTCAGATACCGAATCTTATTCAGAAATGGACAAACCCGGAGAAACTGTAAGATTTTCTGTGGTTCGTAATTGTATGGATTATTTTACAGTTTTTGTGGTCTATCAGATTATTTATTTGAACCAATATTTGACTGCATGATAGAGTGATACAAGGCAGTGGTCTAAGCGGGCCGATTCCCTTAGGCATTGCTCTTCTGGAAAAGATGGCTGATCTGTGAGTAAAGCTCTGTTGTTTGATAACTTTTATAAGAACAATAATAAAAGTTCTTATTCTTAACCGTGCATATATGCAGGAGAATCAGTGATCTGCAGGGAAATGGAACCGAAGACCCATTCCCACCATTAACTAATATGAAAAACCTAAAGACACTGTGAGCTAGATGCTTTCTTATCAATCATCATGTGATTATTGTTTTGCGTTGTTGTTTCTTCTTTATATGATTCTTAAAATTAATGTTTATATTGCAGGATGCTGAAGAGTTGCAATATTATTGGACCACTACCTGACTGTTAGAGATATTTTCTCTTCTGATTGTGTAACTGAAGATCAGAAAGAGATTTACTCTTCTCAATCAAAACTGATTGAGTAACAGTCATGTAACCGAAGATCAGTACTCAATCAGTTTTGATTCTTAGTAATTATAGTTTTTAATGCTATTTATAATTCATGTAACAGTCAAACAATTCCTCCTATATATATATATATATAGCTGTAAATTGTAAATAGAGGAATAAGAAAAACCATTTTCTACACAGTATCAGCCTAAACCTACGATCCTCACCTGTTTCTCTTCCTTTAGTGTCTTCTTTTTCTCCTTTCTTTTCTCATGGCCACCATCCCTTCTGCTATCTCTCAAAATACTGCTCAGTTCACCAAACTCACTGAAACCAATTATCTCACCTGGCTTCGGCAAATCAAACCTTATCTTTACGGTGCCATACTTTAGGGATATGTTGATGGCACTATTCCTGAACCATCTCTCACCATCTTATCTATTGCCACGGACACTCAATCTGCACGATCCATTCCTAATCCTGATCATGCTACTTGGTTCATCGTCGACCAACAAATCATTAGCATCCTCACCACCACTCTAACAGAAAACATTGCACAGCTTACCATTGGCTTCGACACATCAAAGGCAATTTGGGATTGCCTTAACCGTCATTTTTCTCAAAATGCAACTTCTTGATCTCAATAAAGGCACTCAATCTGTTGACACCTATCTCCGTCATGCTAAATCAATTGATGATGCTTTGATTTCTATTAACAAGCCTATTCTTGATGAGGACTTGGTCATCGCCACTCTTCATGGTCTTGGCCCTAATTACCTTATGCTTCATACCGTCCTCACTTAAAATCCTCCGCTTCCAGATTTCATTGAACTTCGGGCTTGAATTCTCTCTTTTGATGCCCAGCAATCTCGTCCTACTGATTCTCCTACAATCATCGCTCTTTTTAATCACAGCCAAGCTCCTACTACTCGTCGTGATCATCACCCTAATATCGGCCACCAATTTCCCACCAGTGGTCGTCCCAACAATGGCCGCTTCAGACGTGGTCGCTATTCTCAGCAGCGCGCCACTCCACAGTCACAAGTTGCGTCTTCTTTTCTTATGCAACATCAACATGTGCCTCCATTGGGACCTTTTACTTCACCAGCTTGGGCTGCTCATCCTCCACCAAATGGTATTCTTGGCCCAGAACCCTAATGGTGTCTCAATTGTCACTCAAGTCAACATGAGCTCTCTCAATGTCCACATAGATTTTCCGGTCCAAATACTGCCGCTCCATTTGCTGGAGTACATTATGCTGCTGATCCAAATTGATACCCAGACACAGGTGCAACTCATCACGTGACAGCCATGGCGCCTATCGATAATTCTCAACCTTATGGTGGGTGGCATAATGTCTATATGGGTAATGGGGACTCAATGTCTGTTACCCATATTGGTAACCTTTCCCTTTCATTAGGCTCTTCCACCTTCACTCTACAAAATGTCTTCAATATTCCACCCATTCATAAAAATCTTCTATCTGTTGCTCATTTCACTAAAGATATTTATGTTTTCTTTCTCTTTGCACCTGATTATATCAAATCTATTGCTTACGCACTGGATGTCTATTGTTTCAGGGCCCCTGTAAAGATGGTCTATACCCACTTAATCTGTCATGCGTCTTTACTCCACAAGCCCTTGCTTCCATTCATTCCTCCATCTGGCACAATCATTTGGGTCATTCGTCATCAAATGTCTTCACAAGTCTAGGTCCTACAATTAATTCCAAATTGTCTTTTCCTTTTTTTTTTTATCGAGACTGTGCACTTAGCAAGTCTCACCAATTACCTTTTAATTCCAACAAAGAGACTGCTACCACTCCTTTTCATATTATACATAGTGATGTCTGGTCCTCCTCTACCATTTTTGTAAGTGGTTTCAAATATCATGTTTTATTTACTGATGAATTCTCACGCTACACTTGGATTTACCCCATGCGTCGCAAAAATAAAATCCTCACTCATTTTCAAACTTTAGTTGCCAAGATTCAAAATCTCTTTCACCAAACCATTCAATTCCTTCAAAGTGACAATGTGATAGAATATGTCAATAATGCCCTTTCTTATTATTGTAAATCCTTGGGAATTCAATAAAGATTTTCTTGCCCCCACACATCACAACAAAAAGGCCTTGCCGAATGCAAGCACTGCCATATTGCCACAATGACTCGCAGTCTTCTTCTCACTTCTGGTGCTCCACATCATCTTTGGGTTGAAGCTGTTTTAACATCTATTTATCTTATTAATCTTCTTCCCACACCCACTCTTCATTGGGATACTCTACATACTCATCTCTATGACAGCTCACCTTCCTATTCCTCTTTTCGTGTTTTTGGATGTTCTTGTTTTCCTCATCTTGGGTCTTATGTCTCTGATAAACTTTCGAGGCATAGCATTGAGTGTGTCTTTCTTGGTTACAGTTCTCAACACAAAGGTTATCATTGTCTAGATCTTACCACCGGTCGTGTCTATATATCTAGGCATGTTATCTTTAATGAAAAACTTTTTCCTTATAAACAGTTGCAGACACATTCAGTTCCCGAAGCTGGCCTATTGGAGTTCACACTATTGTCCAACTCTGGACTCCCACAGCCTACTCCTTCAGGCCCAAACCCACCTATTGAGAACACCAACTCTCCTTATTCTATGTCTCAACCAAATCAATGTGAAGTGAGTATTGAATTCCCGATTACAACAATATCGGCTCCATCCCAGTCTACGATGCCCACTGCCACCCCTATCCTCACTTATCAACGTCGACGTTCATTATATCCAGATACTTCATAGATAGCATCCACCTCTCCTCAACCATCTGCCCTTGATGCAACTATTCCATAATAGTCTCAGGTGATTCTTCACTTGTCCCTAATCCTCCAGCACCATCCACATCTTCACCACCTGCTTCTCAATCCCTTCCTACACCGCCAAGAACACCACCCTCTCCACCCAAGAGGACACGTCTACAACACGGTGTTGTGCAGCCTAAAATTCACATGGATGGCACTATCAAATATCCAATTCCTCGTGCTCTCCTCACTGTCATTGAAACTGCAGAGCCTACATGCTATACTCAAGCTTCTAAACATGCGATATGACATGCTGCAATGGTTGATGAAATCAATGCTTTGCTGAAAAACAAAACTTGGACATTGGTTCCTCCATCTTCATCTCAAAATCTTATTGGCTACAAATGGGTATTCCGAGTAAAGCACAAACCAGAAGGCACAACTGAACGTCACAAAACGCGACTTGTCGCTAAAGGATTTCATTAGCAACAAGGTATAGACTATACATATACCTTTAGCCATGTTATTAAACCTACAACTATTCATGTTGTGCTTTCTCTTGCTGTATCCAGAGGCTGGTCACTTCGTCAATTAGACGTTAAGAATGCGTTCCTTCATGGCTTTCTTAAAGAAGACGTCTATATGACTCAACCACCGGGATTCATTGATCTGTCACGGCCATCTCATGTTTGCAAGCTCAACAAGGCCATCTACGGCCTCAAGTAAGCTCCCCGTGCATGGTTTCACCGAATGACATGCTTCTTACTATAAGTTGGTGTCATACAATTTATTTTCTCCTCTATGTTGATGACATTGTGATTACAGGCAGTGATGACAGACTTTTACAAAGTTTTATTGATGCTTTAAGTCGAGGCTTTGATATCAAAGATCTTGGCAATCTACACTACTTTCTCGGTTTGCAGGTTGCATCTCAAATTAAAGGTGTTCATATCAGTCAACCCAATATACGTATGATCTTCTCATGAAGCATGATATGCTACTTAGTAAACCTGTTAGTACTCCGATGTCAGCAAAGGCTATTCTCACTTCTAATGATGGTGCTCTCCTTCCCAATCCATCGATTTTTCAGGAAATTGTTGGATCCTTACAGTCCTTGACGATCACTCACCCTGACATTGCCTTCACTATTAATTCTATCTCTCAGTTCATGAGTCAGCCACGCATCCCTCACTTAATTGCTGCTAAGCGTATCCTTCGCTACATCAAAGGCTCACTTGACCATAGCTTGTTCTTTGGTCCTCAACACCATCCTACTTATCTTGCTGCTTATATGAATGCTAATTGGACTAGTTGTTCAGACTCTCGCCGTTCAACGTCTGGTTATTTTGTTTATCTTGGAACTAACTTAGTCTCTTGGTGCTCTAAAAAGGAACCTACAATTGCTTGTTCCAGTACTAAGTCTGAGTATCGCTCTCTTTCTCATGCTAGTGCAGAGTTTACTTGGTTAGCCTACTTGCTTTATGAACTTGGTGCTCGCATTTAATTTCCCATTCTCTTGCATTGTGATAACCTCAGTGCTATATACATGGCTTCTAATCCACTATTTCATGCCCACACTAAACATATTAAACTTGATTACCACTTTGTTCGTGAGAAGGTTGTACTTGGAAGCCATCGTGTTTGCCTTATCCCTTCAATAGATCAGCTTGCAAATCTTCTCACCAAGCCTCTTGACAAGCATCGTCTTGTGCTTCTTACTCGCAAACTTGTTTGTGCAGGCCAGCCAAGTTTGAGGGAGGGTGTTAGAGAGATTTTCTCTTCTGATTGTGTAACTGAAGATCAGAGAGAGATTTCCTCTTGAGTAATAGTCATGTAACCGAAGATCAGTTTTGATTCTTAGTAATTATAGTTTTTAATGCTATTTATAATTCATGTAACAGTCAAGCAATTCCTCCTATATATATAGCTGTACATTGTAAACAGAGGAATAAGAAAAACCATTTTCTACACTGACTTTGTTGGAGAATTGCCCAAATTGACAACCTTGTCAGTTCCTTCTATCAGCTTCTTTATCTACCGTTATGGATTTTGTTAGCATTTACCCTGTCTTGTATTTGCGTACTTGGCAGTGATACACTGATGTTCTCTTAGTTATTTGACCATTTTTCTTCATTTCCTAGTAATATGCTGAGCTCTCCTTATGGTTTCTTTGCAGAGACCTCAGCTTTAACAAACTTATCGGAGAAATTCCAAGCATCTTTAGTGGTCTAAGAAAAGCTGATTACATGTAATCAAATGGCTTTATATTTGTTCCTTCTTACATTCAACTTGAAGATCCCGAGCAGTTCTCATATTTCAAACCAAGTCTTGCAACTGTTCTATAAGCTACAGGAACAATTGTTCTATACGGTTTTGTTACCTTTGCTTGAAATCCACTTTCATTGATTCACTACTTCTTTCTAGATATTTAACAGGGAATCAGCTAAATGGAACCGTACCGGACTGGATAACTGAGGATGGAGAATCTGTGTAAGGTTTCTTTTCCTGTCTAGATTTATTTCTGATACGTCTAAAAGTTATTTATTTAGTTTTACAAATATGCTACAGAATTTACCTATTGTTCTCTTGATACAGCAGCCATTTGAGGAACACAATACCATACCATCTCTAGATTGTGTTCAGAAGATAATAAACTTGGTTTGGGGTTTCGATTGCAGCTCACTGATGAATTATTGCATTTGGAAAACCAATTCATCTAGCGACTTTTTCTAGATTTGATGGCTAAAACTAAAATTTCCATGCATTAAGGGATAATGAGAACAACAAAAGGGTTCATAGCCACCAAGACTAATTAGGCACACTTAACCAAATATGCGATCAACAAATTGTTTGATTGATTTACATTTTGAACTGAACATCTACCTTTCTTCTGGCAGTGATCTTTCCTACTACAATTTCAGAAATGAAAGCTCATGTCTACAGCGCAAAGTGTAAGAAAGTGAAGTTTTATGCTCTCCATTTCTTTTCTATCCCTCATTCCCCTGCATTCGAATTTGCGTAAGAGCTAATTTTTCTCACTTCTCTGATTTCCTACAGAAACTTATTTGGCAGCGCTTCAATGGGCAACATCTCGTAAGTTTTTAGACTCCTGAGAACTTAATCTTATCTATTTATAGAGAGATGTTTGATAATTTAGTCTAGGCTTTTCCTATTCTAAATTTTAATCAGATATGTTGCTGTTCCATGCTTAAGAAGCTGTCACTATCCGAAACGTAAGTCAGGCTTATGATTGTGTTATAGAAAATTATTTGCTCCTTTTACGTACCAAATATCTATAAATCAGCAGTCTTGTTCTGGAAGTTAAAGATCAAGTGTACCATGATGTCATGGTTCTTGTCATTATGAAGGAATAGAATTGCATAAGAATACGATCCAATGTAAAAGAAGCATTCACATAGTAGCTTACATACATAAGTTGTTCTTTGCCATGGTATTTTGATTTGTGCATGTTAGTATTTGTTGGTTAATTTCGCAAGTGCACGAATCGTAACAAGTAATAAAGTGATGAGTAGAGTATCATCCCACGAGGATTTGTAAAAATTATTACTAATTACCAAAGTCTTTTAAATTAGGATCTATTTGAGGAATTGAATGAGATAGTTTATGAAACAAAAATTAATGATTAAAAGAAACAAACAACCAAATGATTAAATATTAATGAATTCAATTGTACTGGTTCTAGGATTTCTGACTTACCGTAACTATGCTTATGTGAACTTTCTCAATTAAATTAATTACTCCTAATGTTGATAATCAGGTTTTTCTAATGTAAATATTAATCTCTCTCGAACATCAATAAATTATTTCAACAAACAAATTTTATATACTCTACGAAAGTTCTGAACTTGTCAAAATTTATTAAGTATTGTAAAACCTATAACGATTACAAAAGTTTCTAGGATATCTATATCCTATAGATTTCTTAAGGTATTTCAAACAATAGCTAAAACAATTATCACTTCTCAGTTTCAAATTGCATTCTAAATTATGCAGATGTTAGCCAAACACACGCAAGCATTACACATAGAATGAAATACTCAACATCTTAATGTAATAATTCAATCGAAGAAATTTTTCACATATTTATAGTAAGGTTACATCAAAAATCCCAGAATAAAAGTCTACTCCATAGTTAAATTAAAGAGAAACAAACTTGATACGATGAACATCACTCAAAAGCAGATAATTTCAGTGAAATAGATAGGTGTCCTCCCGGTCTTCAATATTTTTGCCTCTGTTCTTTTTGGTTCCTGTTGGTGCTGCCTCCTCTGTTTTTATTTGCTATGTTATAGGGTTTCTACGGGTCTCCACTCCTCCCTTTGCAGACCCCTTTTCTCTACCCGTGCAGTAATGAGGAAAGTTTCCTTTTCTGCATTGAATTCCTTCCTACCCAGACATTGCGGGCCAGATTTGAGGTAGAAAACGTGCGAATTCAAAGATCTCTATTTCTGGAGACATTGTAGAGAATCAAATTTTCTTTCCAAAGACACTGATCTTGCAATTTTTGGAACTCTGAGCGTTGAGATAAGTGCCATAAACTGAAACAGTCTTCATAACGCAGGAATTTCAGGCTGGTTCAATCCTTGTTTTTCAACTCGCTTTTTGGGCTTCGAAACAACAAAACCGAGTTATATGCCCTTCATATGTTTTGTAGACCTTCATCGCAGCTATTTGAAAATGGTGACAAACATCTGGAACTAAATTGTATAGCTTCTTTTGCAGCACATAATGAATCACTGTTCAGTTTCACTGCCGGGCTCTGCTTGTTCAGTAACCTAATATCTGAAAACATATTAATTTCCCACGAGGTCAATAGTTCAAAAAGAGATTCAACATTCTAATTTTCTTGTGCAACATATCCAAAATATTTAAAAATCAAGCATGAATAGTTGAAAATATACATGCTAAAAATTCTCTTATCAATATTCCATGGTGATTGATATGTTGTTGCTTTGGTAACAGAATTCTATTCCCTCAACATAAATTATGGAGGAAAAGAAGCAACTATTGAAGGGATACAAAGATGATACTGTAGAAACACAAATTTTCTACCAATCAAATTTCACCATGTGTTATTTTATTCTTTAAAAGAAAGGATAAAATAAAATTAAAATAAATGATATGGAAAATAAATGAGCCTTCATATATTTCTGGGCCAATTAAAAGTTGAAACTTGGGATGAGATATTCAAGATATCTTGTCATAAATTTAAGATCCCATTAGATATCTTGTCATAAATGCAAGATCCCGTCAATAAATATTAACCAATAAAATTATGCCATGTGGCATTGGAAAAGAACCTGAGAGCCCTTACAAATCTCTATAAATAGAAGGTCTCAACCTAAAGAGAGGAGGATGTCGGGGAGATACAAGTTTTCTTCAAGACAAGCTCTTCATGTAAGGAAGCTCTCTCTCTTTCTCTCTTCAAGCAAGGAAGCTTTCTCTCAAAGAGTTCTCAAGCCTCCTTCATCTACGCTTGAAGTCTACAAAGAAGGAAGCTCTGTTGGATCAAGCCAAAACGTCTCATAAGAGTTGTTCAACAACACTTTAAAGATGAATGAAAGGTACTCTTCAAAGCATCAAATCGCCACATCTCGTTTCGCAATACACGTCCAAATTCGCGTTCTTGCAAAGCACAAATCTTGGCTTGATTACTCAAATAAATCAAGTCACCATACATCAAATCCAAGGGAAGAATCAGAGGATTGCCATATTCTTTTGAAAGAATATATTACGTAGAGATTGTACCCATTCATATATTTAATAAAATCATATATTTGTACATGTGTGCTTGTTTAATTTCAGGTGCTCAAAATTGTGTCTACAAATTGGCGACTCTACTAGGGACATCTCTACCTCTCATCTCTTCCCTTCAAGAAAGAATTTTCAATAAACTCTCAATGGCAACTAGGAGGAGCATGATCACCATTGTCGCTTCGGAAAGCAACAAGGCTATTTATTCAAGTCGCCGACTTACCATTGAAGATTCTTCAACTTCACCATTGAAAACAAAATCCATCGTCGAGTTGTATGCACAAACTAAGCCGACTCTCAAGTTGACATCAACTTCGAATGCAAGAGGGGCACAAGATCCCACCTCAAAGATGAAGCCGCAAGCAACTCCATTACAAAAGTCAAGTGGGGCTCACGAAATTCTCTTCGGCACTTAAGGGGACTCCGACAATTCATCTATGGAAACTTCTCTATGTCAATCACCAAGTAAGGTTTAGGTTTCGGCATCATATTAGTGATGATGACTGGGACAACATCTTTAGAGGATCAAGTGGCTAACTTGATAAAACTCGTCAAGGGGCTTTCGACTTCACTCAAGGCAAAAGACCACGAGATAGCAAAGTTGATGAACAAACTTGAGAGCTTGAATGAAGGAGGCCAAACCTCGACTACCAAGGCTTTCCAAGTAGATCAGCTAGATGTCATTGAGGAGTCTGCAATCGGAGTTGTGAAGAATATACACGGTATTACTGATGGCATCTTTACCATGAATCAACTGAAAGAACTTGTCAAGGAAGCCATCACGGACCAAGTAGAAAGCTTAGTTCAACCCTCATATTCTTGTGCGAAGCCATACACCCAACGAATTGACCTGCTAAGGATGCCTCCGAATTATCAACCACCAAAGTTTCAACAATTCGATGGCAAAGGGAATCCTAGGCAACAAATAGCTCACTTTATGGAGACTTGCAACAATACCGGAACTAATGGCGATCTCATGGTAAAACAGTTTGTTTGTTCCTTGAAAGGTAATGCCTTCGATTGGTACATTGACTTGGAGTCTGGCTTGATCGATACTTGGGAGCAACTGGAGCGCGAGTTTCTTAACCGCTTTTACAGCACTCATCATGTGGTTAGCATGATTTAACTAACTAATGCATGTTAATGGAAGGAAGAGCTTGTCATTGACTACATTCATCGGTGGAGAAACCTTAGCCTCAATTGTAGAGATCGGCTCACCAAAACTTCTGCGCTAGACATGTGTATTCAAGGGATGCATTGTGGACTACGCTATATTTTACAAGGTATCAAACCAAAGTCTTTTGAAGAATTGGCTACTCGAGCACATGACATGGAACTCAACATTACGGTGGATGAAAGTTCATTATTACCTATGCAAGAGCCTAAAAGAAATAAGCCTGAAGGTCGTAGATTCGGAAAAAGCACTCTAAAGGTCGAGGGAAAGTAATCTTTAGTAGTTAACTCGGTTGCTGTAAGGGTACCAACTGGAGTTAAGAGGAATGATCATGCAACGCCAACTACTTTTCAAAAGGGCGAAAGAAAGAAACCATCCTTAAAAGAGCGACATGAAAAAGGGCATCCATTCCCCGACTCAGACATATCTAGGATGCTGGATGATCTACTTAAGGCAAATATCATTGAGTTGCCGGAGGTGAAACACCCTGAAGAAGCAAACCAAGTAGATAATTCAAATTATTGAAAATATCATCGCTTAATTAGTCATCCTGTAGAGAAGTGTTTTGTGTTGAAAGACAAGATCATGAGGCTACACGAGAATGGAGATATCGTTTTTGATGATGAAATAGCAGCCTCTAATATCACAACCACGATCAATTTAGGGCCACGTCAATCACTCCCTACAATAAGTTTTGGCTCCTTTGAACCTATAAGACTTGATGCCATTTTCCCGATGAGCTTCGCTATATCCTCAAGTCTAACTCCATGCATAACCCTCACACCTCAAGTTGACAACTTGAAGCCTGATTCGGCTGAAAATTATGATGATGAAGGATGGACTTTAGTCACGCGTAGAAGAGGAAGGAGGAAGCACATGCAGATGACAAATCCAACTAGAATGAGCATCTCAATGGTGAGGAAGCTAATTAATGAGCCGATACGCCGAAAGACTCAACGAAAATCCATATCAGTTAGAAAGAAGGGTTTTTCAGCTCAAAGTCTAAGAAAGCCTGTTACACTGAATGAGTACATGCCAACAGAGATGAGAAGAGTTGAAAATGTACTTGTTGTTTGTTATCATGTTGATGAAGAGAAAACTCATATTGAATATGTCATGAAGAAAAGTCATGATGACTCTTCAAACTTATTTCACGGTGTATGCACAATAGAGATATCCTTCAACGATGAAGACTTGTTGCTTGGATCAAAACTCCATAACCGATCTCTTTTCATTAAAGGATATGTTGATGAAAAGATAGTGAATCGCATCTTGGTGGATGATGGCTCGGCGGTCAATATACTACCTCTTAAGACTATGAGAGAGCTAGGGATTCCTGTGGATGAACTCTTCCCAAGTCATCTGATGATTCAAGGTTTTAATCAAGGAGGGCAAAACACCATAGGAAAGATAAGACTTGCGATGCACATGGAAGATATGGAATCCAATGCACTTTTCCATGTCATATATGCCAAAACTACCTATAATATGTTGCTCGGGCGACCATGGATGCATGAAAATGGTATCATCTCCTCGACACTCCACCAATGTTTTAAGTATTGTCGAGATGGACAAGTAAGAAAGATAGTGGCAAACACCGATCTCTTCACCATAACTGAAGCTCACTTTGCAGATGCAAGATTCTATTTCAAGTCAAATGTGATGGAATAATTGTGATCCCCACCTGACCATCTAGGAGAGGGAAGAATTGACTCAAAAAACTCAAAAGGGCATAAGTCATCTACAAATGAAAGGGTGTCTCAGCCAGCAAGGAATAAAGGAAAAGAAAAGGTGGTAGAAAACTTTGTTGACAACAAGCTACCACGTAAAGCCACAGTACTCCGATATATCCTAGTATCAACAAGAAAAGAGGGTCAATCTTCTTTTGCCAAGGATGAAGAGAAGATCAACAAGGGGCTTGAAAACTTGACCTTGCCAGCTACTAATCTCACCTCGAACAAGGTCTCAAAACCTTTATTAAAAGGGTTTGTTCATCAAATTGAGTCGGTGGTGATAAATCCTAAAGGACTCCCTGATAAATGGGCGAATGGCTTTGATCCCAATGCTTATAAGCTTTTAGCCAGGGCTGGTTATAGTCGTAAGGACATCAATAAGTTAGCAAAGGATGGTGATACAACTTAACTCGAAGGTAAACAAGTTTCTGCAATTACTAGAAGGGCATGGAGAGAGAAGAAAACTTCTAGCAAAACTTTAAGGGCTGGTCTTGGATACGTGTCTTCCACACCACTGCATTTTCAGATTAATAAAGAAGCCTCGCGATACATAAGTGTGGAAGAAGTGAAGGACAAACAACAAAGTCAGTCGGCACTTCTTAGAACTTCAGTCTGGGATCGTCTTGGTGGAACTACAAGTTGTGCTCCTGTTTTTGCCAGGATTGGAACCCAAAATAATGGAAAGGTGTTAAAACGCACATCAATCTTTGCAAGACTTGGACAATCCATGTCAAAAGATGACAAGCATGCATTCGATCATTAATCAAGTTTGATGGATGATTCAAAGGTTCCTCATACCAAAATACCTTCACGCATGAAGAGACAATGCGAGTGGGTGGTGAGTGCTAAGGAGACATTGAAAGGAAAAACACGCATAATAATGATAACAAACCCCTCTAATGAAGAAAAAGAAGATGAAATAATGTGTCTCACTTCAAATCACATCACTATTGAAGAAGATGATAATGATAAGTTTGTCGTTGAAGAAGATGTTGAGGAAGCTCCACCTTCCCTTGAATCAGAAAATAAGCCTACAATGGATGAACTTAAAAAGGTTAACTTAGGAGCTGTTGAAAACCCATGACCAACCTTCATCAATGCAAACTTATCACCTGAAGAGGAAGCGAATTACATAGAGCTTTTGATGGAGTATCAAGATAAAATATCAACCAATAAAATTATACCATGTGGCATTGGAAAAAGACTTGAGAGCCCCTACAGATCTCTATAAATAGAGGGCCTCAACCTAAAGAGAGGAGGATGTCGGGGAGATACAAATTTTCTTCAAGACAAGCTCTTCAAGTAAGGAAGCTCTCTCTCTCTCTCTTCAAGCAAGGAAGCTCTCTCTCAAAGAGTTCTCGAGCCTCCTTCATCTAACGCTTGAAGTCTATACAAAGAACGAAGCTCTGTTGGATCAAGCCAAAACGCCCCATAAGAGTTCTTCAACAACACTTTGAAAACGAATCAAAGGTACTCTTCAAAGCATCAAATCATCATATCTCGCTTCGCAATACATGTCCAAATTCGTGTTCTTGCAAAGCACAAATCTTGGCTTGATTACTCAAATAAATCAAGTCACCATACATCAAATCCAAGGGAATAATCAGAGAATTGCCATATTCTTTTGAAAGAATATATTACATAGAGATTGTACCCATTCATATATTTAATAAAATCATATATTTGTACATGTGTGCTTGTTTAATTTCAGGTGCTCAAAATTGTGTCTACAGATACAGATCCAGCCGGACCATCAAGATTCTACCAGAGTAGAACAAACTGGGCAGTTAGTACCACTGGTCACTTCATGGACGATGCCCGTTCTTCAGATTCCTACACATGGACGAATGCAACCAAACTCTCCGCAAAAACTTCAGCACTTTACATGGATGCACGCCTTTCTCCAATCTCTCTGACTTATTATGGTTTCTGTATGGGAAGTGGGAGCTACACAGTTACCCTTCACTTCACAGAGATAATGTTTACTGATGACAAGACACACAGCAGCCTTGGCAGGCGATTTTTTTGATATCAATATCCAGGTGACTGATCAAAGTTTTATTCTGTCATTCAGTATTAAGGGTTTGAATGAAAATACAAAATTTCATTTTTCTTTCAGTTTTATTAATAGCAATCTGACAACAAAGATGGAGGGAAAGCTTGTACAAAAGGATTTCAGTATCCAGGAAGAAGCAGGCGGTGTTGGTAAGGCAATTATCAAAAATTTTACTGCCATTGTAACTGGAAATGCATTGGAGATACGCTTTTATTGGGCTGGAAAAGGGACAACTGGGGTGCCTGTTAGTGGAGTTTATGGACCTCTCATATCGGCTATTTCTGTGACACATGGTAAGTTGAGGAAATTTTATGAACTGAATCATCAGGATTCTGTTCGTACAGTACAAAACCATCAATGCAGCTTGGTCTTGTCCAATTTGTGTACCCTCTCCATCCAAATGACCAATAAATCTGGGGGTCATCGTACAAATTTGCCATTCTTATTTATTATTGGAATTTGGGAGGTGCACTAGCAATTTTCACGAGACCAAATGGAAAGCTTTCGTACTATACCTTTTCGTACTGATTTATTACAAGATTTAATACAAAAATAAATTGCTTTATCTCTGAAAAAGATGGAAGCAATAAAAACTGATAATGTTTCCTTTTACTGCTATTTGAAGTTAGTCTGCATGGTACAGTTTCTGCACTTACATACGAATAATGTATTGTCCAGCCAATTTGACTTACAGTGTGATGTTATTTGTCTTTCTGTTATAAATTCTTTGCTTCCTGCAGATTTTGTACCTCCTTCAGAAAATAGCAGTAGTAATGGTACATCTGCTGGCACTGTGGCCATTGTGGCTGCAGTTGTGGTTGTCATCTTCCTGATTCTAGGAATTCTCTGGTGGAAAGGTTGTTTAGGACAGAAGATCAGTATGCGTCATGGTTTTCTAAAGATTTATCTTTATTTTCCTATTTCTACATACGATTTCTCCATATCAACTTTGTAGAACCATATATATATATATATATATATATATATATATAATCAAACCTGTTAAGCTGAAACTGGAAAAAGAAGGCTGCTATGGAGAGACTGATTGACAATGAGAAGTCAAAAAAGAGAGAGAGAGAGCAGTGAAATTAATTCCAAGAAACGGATTCTTTTCTGAAACAAATTCGCTTCTCCAACAGATTTGAAGGGCCTAGAATTAAAAACAGGTTCATTTACATTGAGGCAAATTAAAGCTGCTACCAACAACTTCGATCCTGCTAATAAAATTGGAGAAGGTGGTTTTGGTCCTGTTTACAAGGTACAAAGTTGATGTCCTAATAATGCATTTATTCCAACTTTTTTTTCTAATTTTTCATGTTATTTTCTTATCTTTAGAACTATTTCTGACCTATTATGGATGTTGCCTAGGATCCTATCTTTGTTTCTCGAGTTGTTTGTTGGTTTCTGACCTGTTTCTAATGCATTTTTTACCATTCATAACACCATTCATAACACCGATTTTTTCAGATTTTTGCCCTATCTTGCTACATGTTAAGGATTTCAAGCATTCTTCCCCTATGTTTTCCCCTATTTTCTCATGTGTTGCCACTCTTTCTTCCCTATAATTTTAATCCTCCTTGCCAAACCAACTAGATGTAATGACTTTCGATGTTGTAATAT
>JACEGQ020000073.1:0-19435 GCA_015852605.2 Populus deltoides | reverse complement strand
AAACTTTGGCTTCTAACACTGCCAGCCTTGCAGCAAAATGCTCATATCTTTCAATAAAACAACGTCAAGTATTCACAACCGGAGAAGCAAATGGGGCAAGTAGCTTCAAGTATGGAAATTAGAAGCACAAATAAATGGAAAATTGCCCTCGAAGCATTGAGTCCAATAGAGAATGTTAGTGGGATCATGTTTGCAAGTGGGAAAGAACTTGAAGAGAAAAGAGTCAAAACAATTGAGATAGAGGAAGAAGAAAGAGATAGAAATCAATTGGAGTACAAGAAGGAACATCCTCCTCCTCTACAAATGGAAACATGCGACCAACACTCCAAGATAACTCCTCACTGATGAATTCCAGTTTTATAACAATTCCACCCTATCCTGTAAGGTTCTTCTACGGTCAAAGAAAGAGGACAAAGAAAAAGAGATTTTAAGGGTTTTAGAAGTAGGACTCAACATTCCCAGCACACTTGATGCTATCAAGAAGTTCCCAAAGTCTGGCAAATTCTTGGAAAGGGTTGTGTACTACCAAAGGAGGCTTTGAATCTAAAAGGTCATTGGAAATGGTAAGTATGGGTGAAGTTGTATTCTATTGTTCAAGAATATGTATGCCTTTGAAGCAAAAGACCTAGGTCGTTTACTATCCATGTATTGTGTAAATGCTAGTTTGAAAAAGGCTTATGCGATTTAAGTCCATCCATTAGTGTTATGCCTAAACATATTTGTGGTTCTCTTAGTCTTAGTAGGCCTTTGAAAAAACTAGCATTGTAATGCAACTTGCGGGATGTAGTTTTGTTTTACCCACTTCGTGTGATAGAAGTTGTCCTAGTCAAGATTGATAGTTTGGTCATTTCATGCGACTTTTATATTCTTATTGATATGGAACATGATTCTTGTGATTCATCAAACAACACTCCTATATTGTTTGGAGACCATTCTTGAAGCATCGATACAAAATTGATTGTGGTAAGGATACTTTGTCTATAAAGGTAGGAGATGAAAAAAATTCAATTTAATTTTTTGATGCAATGACATATCCTTATAGCAATGTTTATTCTATCATGTATGGCCAAGTTGATAAGTGTGTCTGGCGAAAGTTTGTGATTTTGATAGTGAGGATGGATTAAGTGTATCTTTTGAGGCTATGGCCTATGATTTTACCAAGATAGAAGGGATGAAGAGGCATATATGTTTTCACTAAAGCGTGCCTGAATCAGCATTGGCTTCTGAGCTTTGCAATGTTCCCCATGATCGAGTCATTGCACCCGTCATTGATGTGAATGGGTGGCCTATCCTTTTGGTGCCCAAAAGATTGGATTACATTGGAAGAAATACAAAGTGATTCTTATGAGAATCGAAGATTTACAAGAAAAGACTAAGAGTCTCAATGCGCAGAATGATTACAAGAAAAGAGTTTAATGTTGGAACAAAGTCCTTCTTTTATCATTCACGTTTGGAGACTTTTAACAGTGGTAAGTTGCGCTCGTTGGATTGGACCTTTGTTGTTTCTAATGTTTTCCTTAGTGGTGCAGTTGAAATTACATGTTTAGAAACCAACAAAGTACTCAGATCAATGGGCTTTGCTTGGAAACCTTACCTGAAGGTTGGATAGTAGAACTCCACATTTGTGAAATTAATTTGAATCAATACATGAAGAATGAGCATATAACATGTGAGCCAATGACGTAAAACAAAAGCACTATTGGGAAGCCTTGACATAAAAAAACAAATTTGCTTTCTTTTTCCCTATCTTTTATTTTATCATTTCTCTATCTTTTTTTTCTTTTATTTCAACATTGAGGACAGTATCGTTTGATGTAGCGATATTGGGAGAATGTTGGTTTTCTTATTTTGATTTTTTCTTTGTTGTTTTAAAAAAAAACAAATTTCTTTTATTCTTATATTTGATATATTGACTTCCTATTATTTTATGAGAATTTAGATATTATATATGACAATTAATTGGGATAGATGAAGATATAAATCCCAGATGAAAGAGTGTACATGCAAGTTTTAAGATTTAATTGGTTTAGAATTGACATTGAGAACATGACATGTTGACTTTATAGTGTTATACAATACAAGCTTTTGAGCCTTCAACATTATATTATTTGATTGTGCTTCTTTCAATGATATGTATCTCAGAACTTTGCTTCGTGTCTTGTTAAGATTACATTCATTACATATATACATGAGATGATAAAGGCATTAGAATTTTAACCACTTGAGCCAAAAGCCAACCTAAAGCATATTTATCCCTAGTAAGGCCCCTTTTGAGCTTATTTATCTTTTCTTTGCTTTATCCATGTATAAGCCTTAACTTTTATATGTTTTCTTTTCCCCTAGCCAAAGGATTAGTAGAGCATATGTATGATATCTCATTGAATTATAGTTTGGAAATTATGAAAAGAAGAGAAGTGATACTTGATAAAAGATAAGCAAAGTTGCCAAGGTAAAAAAGAAAAAAAAAAAGTGTTCCTTTATGTTCTTAAGGTTTTATGTTGAAAAAGACTTGAAATCAAAAGTTAAGCATTGAGTGATTAAAGATGAAAATTTATGTGCTTTGATGAAATATCTTGTTTGAAATATTATTTTGATGCTCTACTTTCTTTGGTTTGAACCTTTTCTTTACTCTCTTTTACTCTCTTTTACCTCACCTTACCCCATTACAACAAGAAAATAAGACCTTTTGATTCATGCATTGTTTGTAATATGTTAGTAATGGAGATGAGATTGAAGAGCAAGCTTATAGTAGAACATATTCATTGATTGAATTTGAAGATTTAAACACATAAGCCTTAAACACGTGAGTGTTGGGTGTATATCAATGGAAGACCTATCAACTTTGGCATGATATAAATTTCATTTAAATCCAAGGCGATTAATTGAGTTTTGAAGTTTGCATATAAATAAATTCATGAAAATTACACTCCTATCCTTTTGATTGTGTTCTTATTTATAATGCATATATTCTTGGATATTGATGGGATTAGAAGATTAGTCATAGTGATTTAGTTTAATTTAACTTCAATTTTATTTTTTCTATCCTTTCTTGAGGAATGACAAGAGCTAAGTGTAGAGAATTATTTAATGCAAACATATTATTGATAGTTTTACCCATATATTTAACTAGTGTTTTGCCTATGTTTTATATATAAAATGCCTTGATATTCTTTGTTTTATGTTTTGAAGGCACTTTTGGATGAAGATGAAAAAAGTAAATTGGAGATAATTGTGGTTGAACCTTCAATCGATGTTTTCTGGCGTGAGCTCTAAGTTGAAATGAAGTGATTCCAATGGCATTGGCATTAAAATATAATATCTATTACCTTTCTAGAAATCTAAGACAAAGAAAATAAAATAAAGAAGAGCATGGAAATCGAGACCTTGAAGTCAAATCTCACGATCCACTAGTGACCTTCGTCCATTCCGATTTAAATATCTAGAGCTAAGAAGTCAATTGATGCAAACTCAATTTTGTTGAATTCCCTGACTCAAAGGCCTATAAACATGCCAAATTGCAGTAAAAAAAAATGTCATATGAGAGATATGATTTTCAAGATGAAAACTAAGTGACACTTACAAGCGAGGTTTAAGTGAAGAAAGCAAGTTCAAATTACATTCCAAACCATCTAAACCAATATCTAAGTTCTTATTTCAGCAATTTAGCTCTTCTAAGTCAAAGCTTGAAGATTTCATGCAAAGCTATTTCTTCTTTTTTTTTAGGAAAGTAGTTATTGAAGTACTTAAATGTAAACAATCTACTTAAGGGTGAACTACTTTCCGGTAAAAAATGGGGAGAGAGTAGGTTTTCTAGCTAGACAAGAGGAGAAAAATACCCTCCTCTCTAAGGCAGAAATCATGCATTCTTCCTTCTTTTTTATTAGTTTTTCAACAAACATACAAGGCTAAACACTTTTTCTTGGTTTGCAGACAGAAACCTTGGATTTCAGAAGCTGTGAGTTTATTTACCTTTTCTTTTGATTTATATGATGAATATGTTTGTTCTCCTATACTTATTTTTCCTATGATTGTTTATTTTAATTGCTAGAGCGGACTCTAAGTTATTGTGTAAGACAATCTATTGCTAAGTTGATATCAAAGCAGGGTTGTGGTATATGAACTTGTGAAGCAGGTGAGTTTAATAATTATAGGTAGATCTCGTTATTAATATTAGGAGAACATTCAATCCAAATCAAACATAGGCTATGACGATTATATTTTCTTGATTAATCAACTTATCTAGTTCTTAAGGCTGCCATTGAATTAAATTACTAGGGTGGACCTGTGGTTGTTTGATAGTTAGGGTTAGTTATCTGGCGGATCAGTTAACTAACCAATATTAAGAAAGAGATAAATATTGAATATAAATTAATATTTTGTTTTGATGATGAGTTTTGATTTTTCGTAGGTGGATGTGTGCTTGCGACCAAGGTTTGTTCTCTTGATAATTTTCTGATTTTATTAAATTTTGTTTGATAGTTTTGTTTTCTTTTGTTTTAGCCTAGATAACGTCAAACCCCCAAATTGCATATCATCTAGCATAAAAATCTGACTTGAATCTTCCTCGTAGGATTGACCCTTGCTTGCTCTATACTATCTTGTGTGTTGTGTTTGAAGCTAGGGTAATTAATTTGTGCGTAGCGACATCGCGAGCAACAACACCTTTCTGGCATAATCACTAGCATCACACATTATTTCAAAGGGTAATGACCAATCAGGAGGTTGAATAGTGGAGGCAGTAAGCAAGCGTTTAAGTTTAACAAAGGCTTTTTCACATTGTTTAGTCCATTCAAAACATTCTCCTTTGTTAGAAGGTTACACGATGGCTTAGATATGACACTAAAATCTTTGATGAACCTTTTATAAAAACCAACATATCTAAGAATGATCTAACATCTTTAATGGATTTTGGTGTTGGCAAGTTGGCAATTAACTCGATTTTAGATTTGTCAACCTCAATTTCCTTTCGATGAAACAATGTGACCAAGTACAATGCGGTTTTGTTACCATAAAATGACATTTTTCCAATTAGACATAGATTCTTCCTCTTCACACTTCAAAACCTTTTCTAAGTTAGTCAAACAATCATCAAATTAATCGCCAGCAGAAAAATCATCCGTAAAAATTTCAAAAGCGTTCAACCATATCATTGAATATGCTATGCATGCATCTTTGAAGCGTGGTTGGTGCATTCACATAATCCAAAGGCATCCTTACGATATGTAAAAGTACCAAATGGACATGTAAAAGTAGTCTTCTCTTGATCTTCCAATGCAATTTCAATTTGGTTGTAACACGAATAGCCATCTGGAAACAATAAAATTCATGACCTGTTAACTCTTTCTATGATTTGATCCATAGAAGGTAAAGAGAAATGATCTTTCTAGTTATTTAATTAAGTTTCCTATAATCAATGCATATGCGACCATGTAATAGTCCTAGTTAGAATTAACTCATTTTTCTCATTTATTATCACGGTGACTCAGACTTCTTGAATTTTTAACTTGGTGAGACTTACTCATTTCTTATCACGAAATAGGATAAATGATTCCATTATCTAGAAGCTTAATGACTTCATTTCCTCACTACTTCTTTCATTATTAGGATTAAGCCTTGTTGCATTTGTTTTAGAGGGTTTAGCATTTTCCTCCAAATAAATCATGTGTGTAAAATCAAGACCAATTCTTTTAATATGATTATGGTCCATCTAATGCATTTTGTGCATTTTTAGATTTGTAATAACTTACTTTCTTGATGTGCATTAAGTTTGGAAGAGGTTATTCTGGAAAGTTTCATTTTCTCCAAAAGCGAGTATTTGAGATTGAGTGTACTTGACTTCAAATCGGGTTTGGTGGTTGAACACTTGAAGGTATAGACTCGATTGATCGTGGTGGCAATTTTTAATTTGTAGTCTCCAATTACTTGCCTTTGATTCTTTCTAAAATAAACCATTTGAAAATTCTACGATTCATTAAACTCGAATTTCACTTGGAAATAGTTTCAAATTGATCATGAACTAATTTTCAATAAAGTTAGCTAATATAAATCATTATTATTATCTCTCAGGTTGCTTACAAATGTTGAAAATATTCATCTCAATGTCATGTTTCCAAATGATAACTTCATCGATCCATCCTACGATTAATCAAATGCATTAGAAGTTGCAAGAAAGGGGCGTCCAAAAATAATAGGAATTGGATTACATGTTTAGCCTGTATATTCAAGACAATCAAATCCAGAGGATAAATGAATTTATCAACTTGTACTAACACATCTTCAACCATTCCTCTAGGCACTTTTCTAGATCTATCGGCAATTAAAGAGATTCTGATTGGTTTTAACTCACCTAGATTGAGACTACTAAAGATTGAATATGGAAGTAAATTCACACTAGCTCGAAGATCAACTAAAGCTCTTTTAATTTTATATTTCTCCAATAAAGTAAGAAATTGTAGGACAACGAGGGGTATTTATATTACAAAGCATTATTATTTAGAAGAATGACACTTACTTGTTAGGTTAAAAAAGGCTTTCTTTTTCACATTGATTTTCTCTTCCACGATTGCTGGATCTTTTAAAAATTTAGCATAAGAAGTTCATATTTAATAGCATCTAACAAAGGTATATTGATCCTTACTTGTTTGAAAGTTTCAAGATTTGAGAGTTGTGATTGACTTTCCTTTGTTTGGTCGTGAGTATGAGGAAATGGAAATCTTTGTGAGAATCAATCTTTTTTTTGCAATGTTCAGATTCAACCCCTCCTTACCCTCGGAGATTAACTCATCATCTTTCTCACAAGGTTCAGAGTGGGTTTTCAATAACCTTACCCACTGCGAAGGTGATAGGTGATTTGGCTTAATCCATGTGTTGGCTTAAGACTACTTGTATTTGCGTTATGTTGCCCCTTGATTTCTTATGGTTGAGGATGGAAACTTACCTTTTTCTTGAGAGCGGCAGGATGGGAATTTTTGCAAGAGCATTTTTAGATCGCCATGGTTTGAGTATTTTGAGTGTTGATTGTCTCAGCTTTTCAATGAATGCATGCAATGTTTCCTTAAGATTTCTTATAGGAGGTGGAGCATAAGAAGGTGCATATCCATGAGAATTTTGGAAATTATGGTGTCTTGAAATGGTGTTATATGAAGTTTCGCATTATTGTTGCCACTCTTTCGACTGAAATTTGAGTGATTTCTCAGCCGGGGTTGTATGTTTGCAGTATAGGTTATGATTGGGCCTTTGGGTGCTTTAAAGCATGAACTTGTTCATGGAGGCATTCCTTGAAAGAAAGGCAAGTTGGACAATTATTAGTTGCATGTTCGTTAGTTTCTGATTTGACACATAATTTCTTGGACAAATTTTAATTGACCATTCTTTTTAAATTCAAGTGCTTTAACTTTTCTAGATAAAGATGCAAAGTTGGCAGAGTCATGATCTTCCCTAGGTTGTACA
The DNA here is from genome assembly GCA_015852605.2 of Populus deltoides. Classification (NCBI taxonomy): domain Eukaryota; kingdom Viridiplantae; phylum Streptophyta; class Magnoliopsida; order Malpighiales; family Salicaceae; genus Populus; species Populus deltoides. Next base: position 11,986 of record JACEGQ020000073.1, on the reverse strand, counting down.
TACCTTCACTGCATGTATAAGATTGAGTTTTACTAATGCCTCGTAAGTGCTTGTAGTGTCCCAATTTTGAGCATTTTCAACTTAGTAAGTCTAGGTACTCCATCGCTTCATGAGTCTTTATTTTCAAAGTTCGATTGCATGTTAATTCATACTATTTGCTCATCTTTAGGTATTAACCCTTGGTAAGAAAGTGAAACCAATCTCGATGTTTCAAAACCATGATGAGGGCAAGTATTAAGCAAGTCTCGATACCTATCTAACATTGGTAAAATGTTTCTATAGTTTTTGAGTGAAAGTGGTGATTTGTCTTTTGAAAGAGTTTATTCTATGAGATGGAAAAAACTTCTTTAAAAATTGTTGTTGCATTTCATCCAGCATGAATGGATCGACCTAAGATTTTGTAGCCATGTTTAGCTTTATCTTTTAATGAAAAGGAAAAAGCTTTAATGATAGTGTTCATACTCATTTAAGTCATTATAGGTATTGCAGACTTCTTCAAATTCTCTCAAATGCAAGTATGGATTTTCTAGATCTAAGCCATGAAAATAAGGTAAAGTTGAATAATGCTAGGCTTAAAATTAAAGTGAGATGCATTAGGAGGGAAAACTATATATGAGGGTGCACATGTTCTTATTGGATTCATGTGGTCTCTTAGTGTTCTAACTTTCGATTATTCTCATTGTGAAGTGATTGGTTATCTTTTTGATCATATTTTAAAAATGATGAGGATACCCTAAAGTCTACACTTATTGTATGTACTAAACTCTATTGCAGTGTAAAGAAAATAAAGGAAGAAGAAAACAAAGAAAAAGAAACAAAACAAAGAAACAAAAGTTAGATATAAGAAAAGTAAAAATAAAATAAATATTATAATTTATACAATAATTTACCTCCCGACCAGACGCCAAAAACTTGACATGATCAAAGAGTTGATGTCTTATCCCAAGTGCGAGTGTCAAAGTAATAAATAACCCTATAAGGCCCAAGGGGTGAACCACGGGGAGGTGAACTATATAAATTATAAACAACAACAACAACAATGATGATGATGATGGTGGTGGTGGTGGTGATAAGTTAAAGAGGACTTTAAGATGTAAGATTAATGTGAAGATTAAACAATGATAAAAACAAATGTCGAGGTTAGAGGATCCACTAATAGTATTAGAGATAGTAAAGTATAAACTCTTTATAAATTATCAATATGATCATATTAATCATCTTATTTCGTAACACCATACTTATAAATTTTATCGGATTATTCATGATGCTAACTTATGTTGACAACAAATCAAATTCCTTTTATAACAACGAAGTCGATCAAGACTATGAAGGATCAAGTATTTGATGTACCAAGTGTTATACAACACAAATCTAGATTAACCATTTAACAAGCAAGGTATTAAGAATTAATAAGATAAAAATGATAAGACATGGTAATAGCAAACTTTCTTGGATATAAACATTAAAGTTCATGTTGAGTTTATATTATACATATTCTAACACCATTAGTGAAACCTTTTACCTTAACATAATTAACTTAGCTAGACATTATGAAGAAGAAAAACATAAATAAATAATATAAGAACATAAACATGGTATAAGTTAACTAAGTATAGTAAAGGAAATTAAAAGCATAAACAAGAGATTAAGGAAAATATAACATGGAATAAAACTTGAACATTACAATGAAGAGAGCAAAAGCAAGATCTTGATTCGAAGAACCAAGATTCCTAAATGAATGGCAAATGTGTCCTTTTATAGGCTAAAATTGAAACTATTCATTTGGTAATTGATTATTGATGTAGTGGCCAACTATTGATTTAGTGGACTTGGTGGACAAGGACTCAAGCATTTTGGGTTGGATGAAATGACATTGATGCAATTATAATTTTACAAAGTGTTCCCATGAAAGTTGTTGGAAATCATCTTATCTTTCCACCGAAATTTTTGAGCATTTGGATCACTAGAGCTCGAGATATGGCTAAAATCTTGAGTAATGCTTAAGTGGAGCGTGGTGGATAGCCCTCAAGCTCTTATGCGGATGAATGTCATTGCTAACATCAAAATTTAAGCGAGTTGTCCTCATGAAAGTTATTGAAATTGTCTTATCCTTCTACCCACAAAATTTGACGTTATTTTGCCTTCTAGAACTCTAGATATGGGTAAAATTTGTGTAGTATTTGGGCTGGATTGACATATGATTAAGACTTCTCTTTTGTGGCCAAACTTTGAATTTGAAAGCGGCAAATTTGGGTCTTCCACTATTCATGAACATTGTAGGCCTATTTCTTAGCTTTCTATCCATATAAATTAAACTAAAATCCAAGATCTATGACTCGGATATGACCCGATAAGCTGAATAGTGTTTCAATTTGAATTGAATCCAGTATTTCCTTTCTAAGCTTAGCCTTTTCTTTATCCTTTCACTTTCAATAGTTAATCACATCAATCAATCCTTTGAATTGTGAGATATACTTGCATTTAAAATGAGCATTTACCATAAATTAAATCTATCTTATATTATCGGACATGTTATTATAAAACATGCTCTAGTTAAGGGTTATTTAAGTGCAAAATGATGATATAAAACCTTGATAAAAATGCGCTTTTAAATACTAATCACCTGTCATATTTAACTCTCGAACAATATAATACAAAAGAATGAAAGACATGATTTTTATATAAATATGACTCTTAAGAACAAAAGGACTTAATCCACATTCATAACTTAAAGCCAAAGACTTTTGAAAATTATACCTTACATACACAAGAAGAGAAATAATGTGTTCAAACCTAGATATATTATTATGAAGATATATGTTTGAGACTACAACCTCATAGAAAGTAAACCAGAACAAATTACGAAGACCAATTTTATAATAAATCAAATGTTGAAGGATAAAATTGAAAAGAATAAGCCAAAAAAGATTTAGTCGAAAGAAAATATTTAGAAGATGTAATTAAAAAATAGGATAAAGAGAAAAAAGGACTTGACTAGATGGGTCCACCTTGAAACTTCTTGACTTGACCGCTTATCTAGCATGAGTTTAAAATTAATCGCATGGGAGTTGCCCGCGTGACCCAACCAACTTAGTGGGTAAAAAAAAACCTAAACAAATAAAAAACATGGTTTGACTTAAAAAAATCGAGGATGTCATTTTTCTTTTTGAATATTGAAACGATGATATATTAGATCAACTTTGGCTTTGTGGATTAACGTCTTGAACCTGTGATTTGAATCGGTGACCCCACTGGATTTAACATTTTTTTACAAAGAGTAGGGTAGCTCCTTCATTGTTCTTTTAATACATGGGATAACAACTCCTCTTAAAATAACACAATGGAGGAAAAAATAGCACAATTGAAAAAGTAATTTTCAAACTAACACAATTTGATGGGTTGAAGCGGGGTAGCATCTGCGTGATTTAAGATGCACGAGTCTCACTTGCACAACAAACTAACATGTCTATTTTTCTACGTGTTTAGTGTGTGTGGATACATGCACCAACAAGTTTATTTTTTTGTTTCTAGCGTGTGTAGTACACACACTAATAGGTGGAGTATGCCATCGCCTTTAGGTGATGCGTGTGCCTCACTACCAGCTCTAAAGTTGGCTTTTATTAATATTTATGGATTCGTTTCCGTTGATTTTTTTATGGTAAAATTAATTAAATATAAAAATTAAAGGACCAAATAAAGAAATAAGCCAAAAGAATTGTATGGAATCTTCTTTTCCTTCAAAGCACAAGTGAGACATGCACATTTCAAATAACACATATTTGGCCTAAGAGATCCATCTAATGGTGCTAGTTTGAGAATTTCTTTTTAATTGTTTTATTTTGAATATTTTTCTATGTCGTGCTATTTTGAAATAAAAATAAGGTTGTCAATTCTGTATTGATTGCATTTTGTTTTTTAATTGGAATAGTATATTTAGTTTCAAAGCGTTTTGGATTGTACTATTTATATATATATATATAAAATTTAAAATATTAATTCAACAAACATAATTTCAATTTAAATTCAAAAATAAACTAACTTGAAATTATACAATTTAAAACTCAAACACAAGAAAAAAAGTGAAAGTTGAACCGATATGATTTGATTGACTCGATGGATCAAAAGAGCATAATAAAATAATATTTTTGAACAAAATTATAAATTTGAATAAAATTATGAAAATATCATCGGGGCCTCTCAAGACCTTTCTAAACTTTGATTGTCTTGAAATTTTAACCGGGAATATAAAAAATATATAAGAAGACTTGTAATATTTTAACTCAATCTAACAATCAAATTAACATATATAATTGATAATTAAAATTAGATAATATAATAATAATAATAATAAAAAAACTATTTGACTGGAATAAAACGGTCAAATGGAACCAAAATGTTCTAACTGAAATTTTAGTGAAATTTTCAGAACAATCTAAAATTCTAAACAAGATAAAATCTATCCTAATTTATTTTATTTTTAAACCAAAACAGATATACTATGTATTAGAAATGGAATGAAATTGACATCCTTGTCTAAAAGTAGATAAGGTCAAATAAAGGAGGAAAGTTCGTATTCACAAGATATTAAAAAGAAAAAAAAAGAAAAAGAAAAAGAAAAGGAAAGCCACTACCTCGACCCACAGATTTTATACCAATTATTAGAGGACCCAAAAATCTACATGGCAATAAATGCACGCATACATGAACCACGAGCATGAAGGAAAAAAAGGGCAAATATTTGAAGACTTGACTGAGACCTTTTCCTTGTCCTTGCCTGCGTGGCGGTTCCTCTCTCTCTCTGTCTCTGTGAAACAAACACTCCCGAGCTCCATGAACCACTAGACCGCCCAGGCGCGACAAATGAATAAAAAATGTAAAAAATTGCAACGCTGCTATCTCTAAAACCGGTTTCCTGTGTACTCCGCACCCTCTTTGCATAATCACCATTATCACCCCAAAACCGACAATGAATGAATAAATAAATAAATAAATAAATATTCGAATTTCCATCTAAAACCGGTTTCCTGTGTACTCCGCACCCTCTTTGCATAATCACCATTATCACCCCAAAACCGACAATGAATGAATAAATAAATAAATAAATAAATAAATAAATATTCGAATTTCCATGAACGTTTCTTTCTTTTCTTTTCTTTTTTAATAATAAAAAATTACCCGTATTAAACAAGAAAATACGTTATAATTTTTCACTGTATGCCCTGCACTGCAGTTGGGTTTTTTTTTAACATATTTAAATCATGGCGGAGTCAGAGTCACCGGAGAATCGTATAGCGGCAATGGAAAGTACATCTTCCTCGACGTCAGATCTCAACTTCTCTATTCGACGGAGGTCTACAGTCACGGACTCGGCTTCGACGGAAATGATGGGATCGGAGGTTTTGAAAAGTAGTGGTAAATCATGCGATAAGGTTAAGGTTGAGAATCAATCAGAGATGAAATTCAATTATCGGCCTTCAATGCCCGCTCATAGTGGTGTTAGAGAGAGTCCTCTTAGTTCTGATGCTATTTTTAAACAAGTATGGATTGCTTTTCTTTCTTCTTCTTAATTTGCATTTTATGGATGGATATATTTTGTCTTTACTACAATTTTGTGGCTGCAGAGTCATGCAGGTCTCTTCAATCTCTGTATAGTAGTGCTTGTGGCTGTAAACAGCAGGCTTATCATTGAAAATTTAATCAAGGTTGTTCTTTCCCCTTTTTCCGTGTGAACTTTCATGTTTTGTTTTGTTTTTAGGTGGGAGAGGTGATACAGGCGTGTTCTCTGTAATTTATAATGTTAAGGACTTATTAATTTTTTTTGCAGTACGGTTGGTTAATCAATTCAGGATTTTGGTTTAGTTCAAAATCATTAAGAGACTGGCCCCTGTTTATGTGCTGGTAATTTCTCCCTTTTTATTCTATTTGATTGATGAAGATTGTTTTCGTTTTTTTTTTTTTTTTTTTGGTTTTGACCCCTGAATTTCTTCACATGTTAAGGATTTGTAATCCCTTTTAGAAATCGAATGGGATTCTTTCCCTTTTCACAATAAGTGTCTCTCTCATTATTGCTATTATTACAGTCTTAGTCTTCCAGCATTCCCTCTCGTGGCCTATCTCGTTGAGAAGTTGGCATATCGAAATTGTATATCTGAACTTGTAAGTGCTGGAAGTCTGATTATTTTGCACGTTGCCATTAATAGAGCTGGCTTATTATAATTCCTTAAATAAATAACACGCAATCCATTGTGGAGCCTGATTTGGTTTGAAGCTAACTTTAAGTTTAAAATTGCAGGTTGTTGTTTTCCTTCATATAATCATCACCACAGCATCACTTTGTATCCAGTTTTAGTAATTCTCAGGTTTTTTATTTATTTATTCATTTGCTTTTCCATATTCTTTTTTGTTATGTACTGCAAAATTAAGTGATGAGCAACTGTTAATTTATCACACTTGGAACTTAATGGCCTATATGTGGCCCAAAGGATTTGCATATTTGCCATGGTTTCATAAGAATGAAAAATAGTACTCCACCACAAAATTTCATCCCTCTTGAAAATTAGATATTCTAAAAAAGTTGAGTTCATGTTTAGGAAGATTTCTTTAAAAGAATCTTGAGATTTAGCATAGCTAGCTTTGAAAGAATTTGGTTGTCATATCAAAGAAGAATGCAAAAGGAAACACTATTGTTGGAAACACAACGAGGATTGAAAGATATTGATAGCTGGCTCATGACTTGCATTTTGCACAGATTATTGTATAGTGTTGTGAAACACATGATCTGAAAAATAATACAGAACAACTGATAACAATAGAGCATTAAAATAGTCACGTTTTTATAGACAAGGAAAAAATGCATTTTAAATTGCACAAGCACAGGGCGGGTTTATCTAACTGAAGGTGCTAAGTTCACTTTTGATTCTTCACGTCATCTTCTTAGCAATTGATACTAGATATTTTAGTTCTCTGATTAATGATATTAGAGGTTAGTGGAAAATAAACCCTCAAGCATCAGAATTTTTGCAAGTTTGTAAATTATGCAGTTCCATTTCGTTGAGCCCTCTCTCTCCCCCAATGCAAACTTTAGAATGCCAGAACTATTGTCGGGTAATTTATTGTGCAAGCATAACACGATGAGTTCTTTGAGGCCTTTTTTTCCTCTCAAAGTGGAACTGATAAGCCAAATGTCTTAATAACTTTGTTCTTGTAGGGCATTATCATTCTTACTCATTAGATGTTAACAAAGACACTCAAGTAGTCTTTGGCTAAATTGTGCAGGTGTGATTCTGCTTTACTATCTGGTGGCACATTGATGCTCTTTGCTTGCATTGTGTGGTTGAAATTGGTATCTTTTGCACATACAAGCTCTGATATGAGAGCAATTGCCAAGTCAATTGATAAGGTAAATATACCTTAAAAAGCTTAGCAGGTTTCTTTACCAGGATTTTTACTTGAAAGCTATTGTATTGTCTCCTATATAAGATTACAAATTGAAGAATTGAGAAAATGTACTGGAAGGAACTAGCAGATGTGTTATCATCACTTTATATCTTTGTTTTTTTCTTCCACTATCACCACACATTAAATATTTCTCACTTTATCTAAGTTAATCAATCGGTTCCTCCCAGCCATTATTCACTGAGGTCCTGTTTGATTTCAGGAAAATACCCAATCCATTTCTTCGAATGCAGATAATTATTATGATGCTAACTTTAAGAGTTTGGTCTACTTCATGGTGGCTCCCACATTATGTTACCAGGTAATGAGTCTTGTTTCTTCCACAAATACTCCGATTGCTGTTTACATTATTAGATTTTTATCAACTCTTTTTTGCTCATCTTGTATTACCTCATGATATTCAATTTATTTCCAGCTATTCTGGAGGATACATGGCAATAATAAGACCTTTTTTCTTGTTACAAGAGAATAAAAGAAAAGGAACTAGGACATATATGGAGGAATGTCTCCCTGCATAAATGCAATGAGAAGACTTTGCTATAACAATTGGGTTTATTATCCTGTATATGGAACGATTGGTGCAGAGTAGTTTTTAACCCTGAATTGTGCGATATTTCTGCATTTCCTCAACCTGCTGAAAATATTTTTATGTTATATCTGTTGTATAGGATTGACTGTGTTTTGAATGTCCTCGTTGCCTTGCTTGCCCATTGGGTGTCTCATTTTCATCAGTTTTAAGATTTTAGGATGCATCCAAGAAGCTTTATTTTCAGATGCATTTATGGTTATTTTTGTTTGGGTGTTTTTTTCCTGGTTTCAGGAGTTTGGGTTTAAAGACCTTGCTGTAGATGTACTAAATATTGCAAACATCCTTCTTATGTTAATCTTGTGCTGTTATGTTGGGAACATATTTGCAGATACAAATGATGAAGAGGCATGATTAAGTATACTTAAACTTCTATTCTACTATTAAATTATTATGTTCTCATGGCAAGTTACTTTTTATAGAGAGAATTGTCAGAAACTGAGAGTATGAAAGTATGATAAAGCAAGTTAGAGAATGTCCTAGAAAGAAAGCCAAGAGGTAATAATGATGGCTCACCAGTCCCTTGGAATATCAGCTAAGGAAACTTCTAGAAAGATCAAATTTACATAAAGAACAATTCTATTCCATCTCTGGATAAAAGATAGTGGGTAAAGATCCTCTAAATTTGCTCTCTTATAATCGACCAAAATTACTAACATTTAAAATAGAATCTAGCTTTTTTATGTGGTCATTAATTTCTTTAAGACTCGTGTTAATGTATGGGCCTTGCGTCTGGTAATGCTCTGTTTCATGGCCCGAACTTATATATAGCTTTTGCATTGTGTTTGTGTGGCTATAGCTTATAAATAGGACTTCTTTCTCTAGCATGTGGTTGCTATATCTTGTCCTTGTTTTTGGGTTCTCTTATTTTCGCCCTCCATGCATTGTCATTGCAGTCAAGCTATCCTCGCTCTGCATCTGTTGAAAGGGTTGGGTGGATTCGACAATTTGTCAAGTTAATAATATTTACTGGATTCATGGGATTTATCATAGAACAAGTAAGTAGAACTTCATATTTAAACTAGTTCTATATGCCTGCGTCTTTTATGAAATAAAGGCATGCATTCATGACAATTTTGGTGGGTGTAATTCTGCAGTATATCAATCCTATTGTTCAGAACTTCGTAGCACCCTTTGAAAGGAAATCTCTTGTATGCCATTGAGAGGGTCTTGAAGCTCTCGGTTCCTAATTTATATGTTTGGCTCGGCATGTTCTACTGCTTTTTCCACTAGTGGTGAGTGAACTTTTTTTTTCTTTTCTATATTCATGGATATTTTCCCCTTTGTTGTAAAAATTATATTAATTGCCAAAAATGTTATCTAATTATTTTATTAGTACCACAAAGCTTGTTGTTGTAGCTGTAGTGAGTTCACCTTGATGGCTTCAGTGCAATTTGTGGCTTCTTTTGGTTATCTGGATAGTAGTTGTAGCTCTATTGGACAGATTTACTTCAGCAACCCTGAACTACGTTCCCTTCAAAATATTTCTATTATAAATTTTTCTCCTAACAAGTAACAACTAAAATTTTTAACTGTTTGCAGATTCCTTTGTAATAAGAGCAATTTTTTGAAAGTTTCATATTAGTTTGTTTAATGCATAATTTTTATTTCCTAGCATGATTTATGAAGTTTGGCTCATTTCTGGAAATTTATGCTAGATTTCTTCCATCTCATAAAGGGTGAACTTTAGGACCAGGTTCATCTCTTTGGTTTTAGTTAAATACTGTTTTGCATTTGTAGGTTAAATATACTTGCCGAGCTCCTTCGCTTTGGTGATCGGGAGTTCTACAAGGATTGGTGGAATCTGAGAACTGTTGAAGAGGTAAGAACTCCATTTCTGGAAGTTTTTTCTTCATGTTGTATCTATCAACAATCCTTTGCTTATTTTCTTTACATTTCAAATGTGTTTCTGGAATTGTGGCTTTGATCAGTACTGGAGAATGTGGAATATGGTACGTTTCTATACTTCAAACTCTTTAATTTATATCAGATTATGGGGACATGTGTTTACTTGGTAATGAATTTCTTTTGTAAAATGAATAATTCCATGGAAAATTAATTCCAGGAAAATGAAATTTTATGACCGTGGAAAATGAGGGATAAAAATATTTTCCAGTGCTTTTTGTGCACTGAAAATGACTTTCTTTTCATTGTTATCCATTTTTCATAATAAACTTTTTGGGCAAACATACAGGCTGAATCTATGTTATGGATCTATATGGTCAAGCATGAAATGTTGTGTTTTAGCAGTTATGTGTACCAAAATTTATTCTTGTTTTAGATATATAACATGAATGGTGTGGAACTCTTACACATACTACCTTAGAAGTTACCGTAACTTTTTAATTAATTCAGGAGCCTTGAGAGGAAAAATGTTATTTCCATTTTAAAAGAGAAAATGTAAAATGTAAAGTTGCTATGGAATTGGAAAATATCTATATGAATTATTTTTTTGTAGTTGGCTATTAGATCATGAAGGGGAAAAGATGCTATATCTATTTATTTGATTCTGAGCCATGGTTACCATGTGCCTTTTGAATTTAGTTGTGAGTTAACGCAATGACTGAACAACAAGGGATGTCTATTAGAGTTGCAAATTGTTATATACGAATGGAAGTTGTGTCATCATAAAGATATTAGATTGAAAGTCTTCAATTCTATTTAATCTTTAATCCGTGTTGGAGGAAATATTTTTTTTGTTGCTGCAGTTGTCAGCAAGACCATGGTGATCAATTCTTATTGTAACACTGTAGTTATTATAATGAAAAGAAGATGTGCTGCTTACAGAAGCAAGCACACACACAGTCTGGCTGGCCAAGCATATCTCTAATTGAATCCTCATTTTTTTACAGCCAGTTCATAAGTGGATGGTTCGCCATATCTATTTTCCATGTTTACGGAATAAAATACCGAAGGTAACTTCCCTTTCTCTCTGTGGACTGTAACCAATACTTTATTTGTTAGAAAGTAAATGAAAATTTCTTTTTTTTTTTTACTTTATTTGTTTCTCTGCAAATGTCATAATAATTTTCCATTTCATGTTTGATGATGTTATAAAGTGACCCATGGATTGCAAGACATGTTACAATTTGTTTATCAATTCTTTCTTTATTGAACCTTCTTTACAACATTCTTTTTATTCTTTCTGCTATTCCAAAAGAAAAAAAAAAGGTCACAATAACAAATATAGAAACTTTAAACCTCTAATTATGATAATTGTTGACCATAGCTTTTGAGAGAAAGATGATGCACGGAATATGAAGGGGTTATCCTAATGTTTATCACATTTTCCTTATCTTTATTTTATCTAAAAAATCTCTCACACGCTTAAATGTAAAGGAGTACTTCAACTTAGAAAAATATCATATAAAAACTGGACATCCAAACATGGTTATATCAACGGGTTTGGGTATCGGCACCCAGGTTCTTATATAGCTGTTTCATACCTTGATGGTTTGAACCCCATATCATTCCCATATGCTATAGGTGTGATAATCAGTTATGGATTAGTCAGGTGCTCGATGGATAGGGAAAATTGCTATTCCTACCTTTGTCATTGTGCTTTAAGTTGGTTCTTTTGTGCTTCAGGTCTATATTCTTATACTTCAGGTCTAGTGCTTTCAGGTTTCTCGAATTCTGTTCTGTACTGCTCCAAGAGCATAACTTTGAGCATGAACTCCAACCTGAACTTTGCAATTCAAGACTTTTGTGTTGTGGTTCCATATCTACCCAGTTTTTTTTTCCCCTTCCTTTTAAACATCTCTTCCGAGTTCAAATGAAAAATTTTCCATCTCCACTACATACCTTGGCGCTTCAAGGTGATGTCTAAGTTTCAAGTCAAGGACCTATAAGTTACCTTGATTCTTCTAGAGGAGGTCCATCTTATGTAAATGTATCTAGGATTGATGTGATGCACAAAAGAGATTTGAAGATGAATTAATAAGC
>JACEGQ020000072.1:0-50000 GCA_015852605.2 Populus deltoides | reverse complement strand
TAGGTGACTATGACTCTCTTCATGATCCTGGCAGAAAACACAACTATCATCAATTTCAACAAAATGCAGCCTGTCTCTTGTTCTCAACCGCTTAAGCAATGCAAGCCACAGGATAACATCTCTAATCGATAAAGATGAGGTCTGGTCACGCTAGGTCAGAGTAACGGCTCAAAATGACCATAACTTTTGATCTTACCGTTGGATCGCGCTTAAATTATTACAGGAGTTTCCTGAGGCCATTTTCATTTAAAAAGCTATGGAATCATTACATAGTGAAGAGGAGGTCTGGTTGCCCTAAACCTTAATAAGAAATCAAAATAGCCATAACTTTTTATCCGACAGTTGGATCACGCTTAAATTTTTATAGTTTCTAGAGGCTGTTTTTCTTGGAGTAGTTATAGAATCGCTACTCTGTGAAGAGGAGGTCTAGTGGCGCAAAGTCACAGCAATGGCTCAAAAGGGCCATACTTTTGATCCGACCGTTGGATCACGCCCAAATGTTTACAAGAGTTTCTGGAGGCTGTTTTCATTGTAGTAGCCATGGAATTGTCAATCAGTGAAGGAGGTCTTATCGTGCTAGGTCAGAGTAACGACTCAAAATGCCATAACTTTTGATTCGATCGTTGGATCACGCTCAAATATTTACAGTAGTTTATGGAGGCCATTTTCCTTAGAGTAGGTATGGAATCGTTACTTAGTGAGAAGGAGGTCTGCTAGCGCAAGACCAGAATAACGACTCAAAATGGCCATAACCTTTGATTCAATGTTGGATCGCACTTAAATTTTTACAGGAGTTTCTAAAGGCCATTTTCATTGTAATAGCTATGGCATTGCTAATCGGTGAAGAGGAGGTCAGGTTGCGCTAGGTCAGAGTAACGACTCAAAAGAGCCATAACTTTTGAGTCATGGTGGGATCGTGCTTAAATTTTTACAGGAGTTTTCGAAGGCCGTTTTCCTTGTAGTGCCTATGGAATCACAAATCTATAAAGAGGTCATCTGGTCGCCTCACGTCAGAGTAATAGCTCAAAAGGGCCATAACTTTTGATCCGACCGTTGGATCTCCCTTAAATTTTTACAGGAGTGTCCGGAAGCTGTTTTCCTTGTAGTAATCGCTACTCGGTGATGCGAACGTCTCGTTGCTCCAGACCAGAGTACCGGCTTGGAAGGGGCATAACTTTTGATCCACCCGTTGAATCGCCCTTAAATTTTTATAGGAGTTTTCGGAGGTCGTTTTCCTTGATGAGTTAGTGTGGAATTGCTACTTGGTGAAAAGGAGGTCTCGTTGCACCAAACCGAATAACAACTCAAATGGGCCGTAACTTTTGATCCGACTGTTGGATCGCCTTCAAATTTTTACACTAGTTTCCAGAAGCGGGTTTCCTTGGAGTAGATGTGGAATCTCTACTTTGTAAAGAGGAGGTTTGTTGCCCTAAACCCGAGACAATAGCTTGAAAAAGCCATAACTTTTTATCCGACCGTTGGATCGCCCTTAAATTTTTACAGGAGTTTTTGGACACTGTTTTCCTTGCAGTAGATGTGGAATCGCTACTCGGTGAGACGGAGGTCTCTGCGCTCGAGACCAGCGTACCGGTTCGAAAGGGCCGTAACTTTTGATCCGACCGTTGGATCGCCCTCAAATTTTTACAGGAGATTTCGGAGGCCGTTTACCTTGGAGTAGATGTGGAATCGCTACTCGGTGAGGCGGAGGTCTCGTCGCTCGAGACTAGAGTACCGGTTCGAAAGGGCCATAACTTTTGATCCGACCGTTGGATCGCCCTCAAATTTTTACAGGAGATTTTGGAGGCCTTTTTCCTTGGAGTAGATGTGGAATCGCTACTCGGTGAGGCGGAGGTCTCGTCGCTCGAGACCAGAGTACCGGTTCGAAAGGGCCATAACTTTTGATCCGACCGTTGGATCGCCCTCAAATTTTTACAGGAGTTTCCGGAAGCTGTTTTTCTTGGAGTAGATGTGGAATCGCTACTCGGTGAGGCGGAGGTCTCGTCGATTCAGACTAGAGTACCGGTTCGAAAGGGACATAACTTTTGATCCGACCGTTGGATCGCCCTCAAATTTTTACAGGAGTTTCCGGACGCCGTTTTCCTTGGAGTAGATGTGGAATCGCTACTCGGTGAGGCGGAGGTCTCGTCGCTCGAGACCAGAGTACCGGTTCGAAAGGGCCATAACTTTTGATCCGACCGTTGGATCGCCCTCAAATTTTTACAGGAGTTTCGAACTCCGTTTTCCTTGCAGTAGATGTGGAATCGCTACTCGGTGAGGCGGAGGTCTCTGCGCTCGAGACCAGCGTACCGGTTCGAAAGGGCCGTAACTTTTGATCCGACCGTTGGATCGCCCTCAAATTTTTACAGGAGTTTCCGAACGCCGTTTTCCTTGCAGTAGATGTGGAATCGCTACTCGGTGAGGCGGAGGTCTCTGCGCTCGAGACCAGCGTACCGGTTCGAAAGGGCCGTAACTTTTGATCCGACCGTTGGATCGCCCTCAAATTTTTACAGGAGTTTCCGGACGCCGTTTTCCTTGCAGTAGATGTGGAATCGCTACTTGGTGAGGCGGAGGTCTCTGCTCTCGAGACCAGGTTACCGGTTCGAAAGGGCCGTAACTTTTGATCCGACCGTTGGATCGCCCTCAAATTTTTACAGGAGTTTCTGGAGGCCGTTTTCCTCGTAGTAGATGTGGAATCGCTACTCGGTGAGGCGGAGGTCTCGTCGCTCGAGACCAGAGTACCGGTTCGAAAGGGCCGTAACTTTTGATCCGACCGTTGGATCGCCCTCAAATTTTTACAGGAGTTTCCGGACGCCGTTTTCCTTGCAGTAGATGTGGAATCGCTACTCGGTGAGGCGGAGGTCTCGTCGCTCGAGACCAGAGTACCGGTTTGAAAGGGCCATAACTTTTGATCCGACCGTTGGATCGCCCTCAAATTTTTACAGGAGTTTCCGGAAGCCGTTTTCCTTGGAGTACATGTGGAATCCCTACTCGGTGAGGAGGAGGTCTCGACGCTCGAGACCAATGTACCGGTTCGAAAGGGCCGTAACTTTTGATCCGACCGTTGGATCGCCCTCAAATTTTTACAGGAGATTCCGGAGGCCGTTTTCCTTGGAGTAGATGTGGAATCGCTACTCGGTGAGGCGGAGGTCTCGTCGCTCGAGACCAGAGTACCGGTTCGAAAGGGCCATAACTTTTGATCCGACCGTTGGATCGCCCTCAAATTTTTACAGGAGTTTCTGGATACCGTTTTCCTTGGAGTAGATGTGGAATCGCTACTCGGTGAGGCGGAGGTCTCTACGCTTGAGACCAGCGTACCGGTTCGAAAGGGCCATAACTTTTGATCCGACCGTTGGATCGCCCTCAAATTTTTACAGGAGTTTCTGGATGCCGTTTTCCTTGGAGTAGATGTGGAATCGCTACTCGGTGATGCAGAGGTCTCTCCGCTCCGGACCAGCGTAGCGGTTCGAATGGGCCATAACTTTTGATCCGACCGTTGGATCGCCCTCAAATTTTTTCAGGAGTTTCCAAAAGCGGTTTTTCTTGGAGTAGATGTGGAATCGCTACTCGGGAGAGGTCTCGAGGGTCGCCCGAGACGAGGTTACCGGTTCGAAAGGGCCATAACTTTTGATCCGACCGTTGGATCGCCCTCAAATTTTTACAGGAGTTTCCGGACGCCGTTTTCCTTGTAGTAGATGTGGAATCGCTACTCGGTGAGGCGGAGGTCTCGTCGCTCGAGACAAGAGTAACGGTTTGAAAGGGCCATAACTTTTGATCAGACCGTTGGATCGCCCTCAAATTTTTACAGGAGTTTCCGGACGCCGTTTTCCTTGTAGTAGATGTGGAATCGCTACTCGGTGAGGCGGATGTCTCGTCGCTCTAGAACAGAGTACCGGTTCGAAAGGGCCATAACTTTTGATCCGACCGTTGGATCGCCCTCAAATTTTTACAGGAGTTTCCGGACGCCGTTTTCCTTGTAGTAGATGTGGAATCGCTACTCGGTGAGGCAGAGGTCTCAGCGCTCTAGACCAGCGTACCGGTTCGAAAGGGCCATAACTTTTGATCCGACCGTTGGATCGCCCTCAAATTTTTACAGGAGTTTCTGGAGGCCGTTTTCCTTGTAGTAGATGTGGAATCGCTACTCGGTGAGGCGGAGGTCTCGTCGATTCAGACTGCAGTTCCGGTTCGAAAGGGACATAACTTTTGATCCGACCGTTGGATCGCCCTTAAATTTTTACAGGAGTTTCCGGAGGCCGTTTTCTTTGGAGTAATTGTGGAATCGCTACTGTGGAGTCGCTACTCGAAAGGGCCACTTTTGATCCGACGGAGGTCAATTTACGAGTTTCGAGGCCTTGAGTAGTGTGGAACGCTCCGGCGAGTTCGAGACAGGGCCATTACTTTTGATCCGACCGTTGGATCGCCCTCAAATTTTTACAGGAGTTTCCGGACGCCGTTTTCCTTGGAGTAGATGTGGAATCGCTACTCGGTGAGGCGGAGGTCTCTGCGCTCGAGACCAGCGTACCGGTTCGAAAGGGCCGTAACTTTTGATCCGACCGTTGGATCGCCCTCAAATTTTTACAGGAGTTTTCGAAACCTGTTTTCCTTGGAGTAGATGTGGAATCGCTACTCGGTGAGGCGGAGGTCTCAGCGCTCTAGACCAGCGTACCGGTTCGAAAGGGCCGTAACTTTTGATCCGACCGTTGGATCGCCCTCAAATTTTTACAGGAGTTTGCGGACGCTGTTTTCCTTGCAGTAGATGTGGAATCGCTACTCGGTGAGGCGGAGGTCTCTTCGCTAGAGACGAGAGTACCGGTTCGAAAGGGCCGTAACTTTTGATCCGACCGTTGGATCGCCCTCAAATTTTTACAGGAGTTTCCGGACGCCGTTTTCCTTGCAGTAGATGTGGAATCGCTACTCGGTGAGGCGGAGGTCTCAGCGCTCTAGACCAGCGTACCGGTTCGAAAGGGCCGTAACTTTTGATCCGACCGTTGGATCGCCCTCAAATTTTTACAGGAGTTTCCGGACGCCGTTTTCCATGCAGTAGATGTGGAATCGCTACTCGGTGAGCGGAGGTCTCTGCTCTCGAGACCAGGTTACCGGTTCGAAAGGGCCGTAACTTTTGATCCGACCGTTGGATCGCCCTCAAATTTTTACAGGAGTTTCCGGACGCCGTTTTCCTTGCAGTAGATGTGGAATCGCTACTCGGTGAGGCGGAGGTCTCTGCTCTCGAGACCAGGTTACCGGTTCGAAAGGGCCGTAACTTTTGATCCGACCGTTGGATCGCCCTCAAATTTTTACAGGAGTTTCCGGAAGCCGTTTTCCTTGGAGTACATGTGGAATCGCTACTCGGTGTGTCGGAGGTATCGTCGCTCGAGACCAGAGTACCGGTTCGAAAGGGCCATAACTTTTGATCCGACCGTTGGATCGCCCTCAAATTTTTACAGGAGTTTCCGCAAGCCGTTTTCCTTGTAGTAGATGTGGAATCGCTACTCGGTGAGTCGGAGTTCTCGTAGTTCGAGACTAGAGTACCGGTTCGAAAGGGCCATAACTTTTGATCCGACCGTTGGATCGCCCTTAAATTTTTACACGAGTTTCCGCAAGCCGTTTTCCTTGTAGTAGATGTGGAATCGCTACTTACGAGTCCGAGCCGCTGAGTAGATGTGGAATCGCTCTTCGGTGATGCGTCGCTCGAGACCAGAGTACCGGTTCGAAAGGGCCATAACTTTTGATCCGACCGTTGGATCGCCCTCAATTTTTTACAGGAGTTTCCGGAAGCTGTTTTTCTTGGAGTAGATGTGGAATCGCTACTCGGTGAGGCGGAGGTCTCGTCGCTCGAGACCAGAGTACCGGTTCGAAAGGGCCATAACTTTTGATCCGACCGTTGGATCGCCCTCAAATTTTTACAGGAGTTTCCGGAAGCCGTTTTCCTTGGAGTACATGTGGAATCGCTACTCGGTGAGTCGGAGGTATCGTCGCTCGAGACCAGAGTACCGGTTTGAAAGGGCCATAACTTTTGATCCGACCGTTGGATCGCCCTCAAATTTTTACAGGAGTTTCCGGAAGCCGTTTTCCTTGTAGTAGATGTGGAATCGCTACTCGGTGAGGCGGAGGTCTCGACGCTCGAGACCAGAGTACCGGTTCGAAAGGGCCATAACTTTTGATCCGACCGTTGGATCGCCCTCAAATTTTTAGAGGAGTTTCCGGAAGCTGTTTTTCTTGGAGTAGATGTGGAATCCCTACTCGGTGAGGCGAGGTCTCGACGCCGAGCCGGCCGGCCCCGATGGGACGCCACCGGCGCCGAGCCGACCGGTTTGAAAGGGCCGTAACTTTTGATCCGACCGTTGGATCGCCCTCAAATTTTTACAGGAGTTTCAGGACGCCGTTTTCCTTGTAGTAGATGTGGAATCGCTACTCGGTGAGGCGGAGGTCTCAGCACTCGAGACCAGAGTACCGGTTCGAAAGGGCCGTAACTTTTGATCCGACTGTTGGATCGCCCTCAAATTTTTACAGGAGTTTCCGGACGCCGTTTTCCTTGCAGTAGATGTGGAATCGCTATTCGGTGAGGCGGAGGTCTCTTCGCTAGAGACGAGAGTACCGGTTTGAAAGGTCCATAACTTTTGATCCGACCGTTGGATCGCCCTCAAATTTTTACAGGACTTCCGGAAGCCGTTTTCCTTGTAGTAGATGTGGAATCGCTACTCGGTGAGTCGGAGGTCTCGATGGTCGAGACCAGAGTACCGGTTCGATAGGGCCATAACTTTTGATCCGACCGTTGGATCGCTCTCAAATTTTTACAGGAGTTTCCGGAAGCTGTTTTTCTTGGAGTACATGTGGAATCGCTACTCGGTGAGTCGGAGGTCTCGACGGTCGAGACCAGAGTACCGGTTCGAAAGGGCCATAACTTTTGATCCGACCGTTGGATCGCCCTCAAATTTTTACAGGAGTTTCCGGAAGCTGTTTTTGCTTGGAGTAAATGTGGAATCGCTACTCGGCGAGTCGGAGGTCTCGACGGTCGAGACCAGAGTACCGGTTCGAAAGGGCCATAACTTTTGATCCGACCGTAGGATCGCCCATAATTTTTTACAGGAGTTTCCGGAAGCTGTTTTTCTTGGAGTAGATGTGGAATCGCTACTCGGCGAGTCGGAGGTCTCTGCGCTCGAGACCATTGTACCGGTTCGAAAGGGCCCTAACTTTTGATCCGACGGTTGGATCGCCCTTAAGTTTTTACAGGAGTTTCCGGACGCTGTTTTCCTCGCATTAGATGTGGAATCGCTACTCGGGGAGGTCTCGTCGCTCGAGACCAGAGTACCGGTTCGAAAGGGCAATAACTTTTGATACGACCATTGGATCGCCCTCATATTTTTAGAGGATTTTCCAGAAGCCGTTTTCCTTGTAGTAGATGTGGAATCACTACTTGGTGAGTAGGATGTACCGGTTCGAAAGGGCCATAACTTTTGATCCGACCGTTGGATCGCCCTCATATTTTTACAAGAGTTTCCGGAAGCCGTTTTCCTTGTAGTAGATGTGGAATCGCTACTCGATGAGTCGGAGGTCTCGTCGCTCGAGACCAGAGTACCGGTTCGAAAGGGCCATAACTTTTGATCCGACCGTTGGATCGCCCTCAAATTTTTACAGGAGTTTCCGGAAGCCGTTTTCCTTGTAGTAGATGTGGAATCGCTACTCGGTGAGTCGGAGGTCTCGTCGCTCGAGACCAGAGTACCGGTTCGAAAGGGCCATAACTTTTGATCCGACCGTTGGATCGCCCTCAAATTTTTACAGGAGTTTCCGGAAGCCGTTTTTCTTGGAGTACATGTGGAATCGCTACTCGGTGAGTCGGAGGTCTCGACGGTCGAGACCAGAGTACCGGTTCGAAAGGGCCATAACTTTTGATCCGACCGTTGGATCGCCCTCAAATTTTTACAGGAGTTTCCGGAAGCCGTTTTCCTTGTAGTAGATGTGGAATCGCTACTCGGTGAGTCGGAGGTCTCGTCGCTCGAGACCAGAGTACCGGTTCGAAAGGGCCATAACTTTTGATCCGACCGTTGGATCGCCCTCAAATTTTTACAGGAGTTTCCGGAAGCTGTTTTCCTTGGAGTACATGTGGAATCGCTACTCGGTGAGGCGGAGGTCTCATCGCTCGAGATCAGCGTCCGGGTTTGATAGGGCTATAACTTTGGATCCGTACGTTGGATCGCCCTCAAATCTTTACAGGAGTTTCCAGACGACGTTTTCCTCTGAGTAGATGTGGAATCGCCACTCGGTCTCGGGGCCCCCCCCCCCCCCCGGCTCGAAAGGGCCATAACCTCTGTCCGACCGGGGATCGCCCTGAAGATTTTACGGATTTCGTGCTGTTTTCCTTTAAGTACATGTGGAATCGCTACTTGGTGAGGCGGAGGTCTCGTCGCTTCAGACTAGAGTACCGGTTCGAAAGGGCCATAACTTTTGATCCGACCGTTGGATCGCCCTTAAATTTTTACAGGAGTTTCCGCAAGCCGTTTTCCTTGTAGTAGATGTGGAATCACTACTCTGTGAGTCAGAGTTCTCGTCGCTCGAGACCAGAGTACCGGTTCGAAAGGGCCATAACTTTTGATCCGACCGTTGGATCGCCCTCAAATTTTTACAGGAGTTTCCGGAAGCCGTTTTCCTTGTAGTAGATGTGGAATCACTACTCTGTGAGTCAGAGTTCTCGTCGCTCGAGACTAGAGTACCGGTTCGAAAGGGCCATAACTTTTGATCCGACCGTTGGATCGCCCTCAAATTTTTACAGGAGTTTCCGGAAGCCGTTTTTCTTGGAGTACATGTGGAATCGCTACTCGATGAGGCGGAGGTCTCGTCGCTTCAGACTAGAGTACCGGTTCGAAAGGGCCATAACTTTTGATCCGACCGTTGGATCGCCCTCAAATTTTTACAGGAGTTTCCGGAAGCTGTTTTTCTTGGAGTAGATGTGGAATCGCTACTCGGTGAGTCGGAGGTATAGTCGACGAGACCAGAGTACCGGTTCGAAAGGGCCATAACTTTTGATCCGACCGTTGGATCGCCCTCAAATTTTTACAGGAGTTTCCGGAAGCCGTTTTTCTTGTAGTAGATGTGGAATCGCTACTCGGTGAGGCGGAGGTCTCTGCACTCGAGACCAGCGTAGCGGTTCGAAAGGGTCGTAACTTTTGATCCGACCGTTGGATCGCCCTTAAATTTTTACAGGAGTTTCCGGACGCCATTTTCCTTGCAGTAGATGTGGAATCGCTACTCGGTAGGCGGTGGTCTCTGCTCTCGAGACCAGGTTACCGGTTCGAAAGGGCTGTAACTTTTGATCCGACCGTTCGATCGCCCTCAAATTTTTACAGGAGTTTCCAGACGCTCTTTTCTTTGAAGTTGAAGAGGAATGGCTACTCGGTGAGGCGGAGGTCTCGTCGCTCGAGACAGAGTACTGTTTCGAAAGGGCCATAACTTTTGATCCGACCGTTGGATCTCCCTCAAATTTTAACAAGAGTATTTGGACGTTATTTTCCTAGGAGTAGATGTGGAATCGCTACTTGGTGAGCGAGGTCTCGGCGCTCGCCGAGACCGAGTACCGGTTTGAAAGGGCCATAACTTTTGATCCGACCGTTGGATCGCCTTCAAATTTTTACAGGATTTTTCGGAAGCCGTTTTTCCTTGTAGTAGATGTGGAATCGCTACTCGGTGAGGCGGAGGTCTCGTCGCTCGAGACCAGAGTACCGGTTCGAAAGGGCCATAACTTTTGATCCGACCGTTGGATCGCCCTCAAATTTTTACTGGAGTTTCCGGAAGCCGTTTTCCTTGTAGTAGATGTGGAATCGCTACTCGGTGAGGCGGAGGTCTCGTCGCTCGAGACCATAGTACCGGTTCGAAAGGGCTATAACTTTTGATCCGACCGTTGGATCGCCCTCAAATTTTTACAAGAGTTTCTGGAGACCTTTTTCCTTGTAGTAGATGTGGAATCGCTACTCGGTGAGGCGGAGGTCTCGTCGCTCGAGACCAGAGTACCGGTTCGAAAGGGCCATAACTTTTGATCCGACCGTTGGATCGCCCTCAAATTTTTACAGGAGTTTCCGGAAGCCGTTTTTCTTGTAGTAGATGTGGAATCGCTCCTCGGCTGGGTGGGAGGTCTCCGAGCCGAGACCAGAGACGGACCGGAAGGGGCATAACTTTTGATCCGACCGTTAGATCGCCCTTCCAAATTTTTACGGGTTCGGAAGGGCCGTAACTTTTGATCCGACGTGGGGATCGCCCTTCGGTGGGATTTTTCAGTTCGGAGGTCTAGACGCCGAGACCGAGGACCCGGTTGAAGGGGCCGTAACATTTGATCCGATCGTTAGATCTCCCTCAAATTTTTACAAGAGTTTCCAAACACTGTTTTCCTTGGAGTAGATGTGGAATTGTACTCGGTGAGGCGGAGGTCTCGTCGCCTAAGACCAGAGTACCGGTTCGAAAGGGCCATAACTTTTGATCCGACCGTTGGATCGCCCTTAATTTTTTACAGGAGTTTCCGAAGCCGTTTTCCTTGGAGTACATGTGGAATCGCTACTCGGTGAGGCGGAGGTCTCGTCGCTCGAGACCAGAGTACCGGTTTGAAAGGGCCATAACTTTTGATCCGACCGTTGGATCGCCCTCAAATCTTTACAGGAGGTTCCGGATGCCGTTTTCCTTGTAGTAGATGTGGAATCACTACTCTGTGAGTCAGAGTTCTCGTCGCTCGAGACCAGAGTACCGGTTCGAAAGGGCCATAACTTTTGATCCGACCGTTGGATCGCCCTTAAATTTTTACAGGAGTTTCCGGAAGCCGTTTTCCTTGTAGTAGATGTGGAATCGCTACTCGGTGAGTCGGAGGTCTCGACGGTCGAGACCAGAGTCCCGGTTCGAAAGGGCCATAACTTTTGATCCGACCGTTGGATCGCCCTTAATTTTTTACAGGAGTTTCCGGAAGCCGTTTTCCTTGGAGTACATGTGGAATCGCTACTCGGTGTGTCGGAGGTATCGTCGCTCGAGACCAGAGTACCGGTTCGAAAGGGCCATAACTTTTGATCCGACCGTTGGATCGCCCTTAAATTTTTACAGGAGTTTCCGGAAGCTGTCTTGGGTGGCCTCGGAGTCCGGCTCTTTTCGGTGATGCGGAGATCGCCTCAAATTTTTACGGGAGTTCGGGGCCCGCCTTGAGTAGATGTGGAATCGCTACTCGAAGGGCCATAACTTTTGATCAGGCCGTTGGATCGCCCTAAATCTTTACCGGAGTTTTTACGAGCTTCCGGCCGTTTTCCTCGTATTAGATGTGGAATCGCTACTCGGTGAGGCGGAGGTCTCGTCGCTCGAGATCAGCGTACTGGTTTGAAAGGGCCATAACTTTTGATCAGACCGTTGGATCGCCCTCAAATCTTTACAGGAGGTTCCGGATGCCGTTTTCCTTGGAGTAGATGTGGAATCGCCACTCGGAGAGGTGGAGGTCGCGAGCTCGAGAGACGAGACCAGCGTTACCGGTTCGAAAGGGCCGTAACTTTTGATCCGACCGTTGGATCGCCCTCAAATTTTTACAGGAGTTTCCGGACGCCGTTTTCCTTGCAGTAGATGTGGAATCGCTACTCGGTGAGTCTCGTTTTTTGTAAGGGTTGAAAGGGCCGTAACTTTTGATCCGACCGTTGGATCGCCCTCAAATTTTTACAGGAGTTTCCGGACGCCGTTTTCCTTGCAGTAGATGTGGAATCGCTATTCGGTGAGGCGGAGGTCTCTTCGCTAGAGACGAGAGTACCGGTTCAAAAGGGCCGTAACTTTTGATCCGACCGTCGGATCGCCCTCAAATTTTTACAGGAGATTCCGGAGGCCGTTTTCCTTGCAGTAGATGTGGAATCGCTACTCGGTGAGGCGGAGGTCTCAGCGCTCTAGACCAGCGTACCGGTTCGAAAGGGCCGTAACTTTTGATCCGACCGTTGGATCGCCCTCAAATTTTTACAGGAGTTTCCGGACGCCGTTTTCCTTGCAGTAGATGTGGAATCGCTACTCGGTGAGGCGGAGGTCTCTTCGCTAGAGACGAGAGTACCGGTTCCAAAGGGCCGTAACTTTTGATCCGACCGTTGGATCGCCCTCAAATTTTTACAGGAGTTTCGAACTCCGTTTTCCTTGCAGTAGATGTGGAATCGCTACTCGGTGAGGCGGAGGTCTCTGCGCTCGAGACTAGAGTACCGGTTCGAAAGGGCCATAACTTTTGATCCGACCGTTGGATCGCCCTCAAATTTTTACAGGAGTTTCCGGAAGCCGTTTTTCTTGGAGTACATGTGGAATCGGTACTCGATGAGGCGGAGGTCTCGACACTCGAGACCAGAGTACCGGTTCGAAAGGGCCATAACTTTTGATCCGACCGTTGGATCGCCCTCAAATTTTTACAGGAGTTTCCGGAAGCCGTTTTCCTTGTAGTAGATGTGGAATCGCTACTCGGTGAGCCGGAGGTCTCGACGGTCGAGACCAGAGTACCGGTTCGAAAGGGCCATAACTTTTGATCCGACCGTTGGATCGCCCTCAAATTTTTACAGTTTCAGAAACCTGTTTTTCGTAGAGTAGATGTGGAATCGCTACTCGGTGAGGCCGAGGTTTCTTCGCTAGAAACGAGAGTACCGGTTCCAAGGGCCATAACTTTTGATCCGACCGTTGGATCGCCCTCAAATTCTTACAGGAGTTCCAGAACCTTGTTTTTCTTGGAGTAGATGTGGAATCGTTACTCTGTGAGGCGGAGGTCTCGACGCTCGAGACCGGAGTACCGGTTCGAAAGGGCCATAACTTTTGATCCGACCGTTGGATCGCCCTCAAATTTTTACAGGAGTTTCCGGACGCCGTTTTCCTCGCAGTAGATGTGGAATCGCTACTCGGTGAGGCGGAGGTCTCTGCGCTCGAGACCAGCGTACCGGTTCGAAAGGGCCGTAACTTTTGATCCGACCGTTGGATCGCCCTCAAATTTTTACAGGAGTTTCCGGACGCCGTTTTCCTTGCAGTAGATGTGGAATCGCTACTCGGTGAGGCGGAGGTCTCTGCGCTCGAGACCAGCGTACCGGTTCGAAAGGGCCGTAACTTTTGATCCGACCGTTGGATCGCCCTCAAATTTTTACAGGAGTTCCAGAAACCTGTTTTCCGTAGAGTAGATGTGGAATCGCTACTCGGTGAGGCGGAGGTCTCAGCGCTCTAGACCAGCGTACCGGTTCGAAAGGGCCGTAACTTTTGATCCGACCGTTGGATCGCCCTCAAATTTTTACAGGAGTTTCCGGACGCCGTTTTCCTTGTAGTAGAAGTGGAATCGCTACTCGGGGAGTCGGAGGTCTCGACGGTCGAGACCAGAGTACCGGTTCGAAAGGGCCATAACTTTTGATCCGACCGTTGGATCGCCCTCAAATTTTTACAGGAGTTTCCGAAACCTGTTTTCCTTGGAGTGGATGTGGAATCCCTACTCGGTGAGGCGGAGGTCTCGTCGCTCGAGTCTAGAGTACCGGTTCGAAAGGGCCATAACTTTTGATCCGACTGTTGGATCACTCTCAAATTTTTACAGGAGTTTACGGAAGCCGTTTACCTTGTAGTAGAAGTGGAATCGGTACTCGGGGAGTCGGAGGTCTCAGCGCTCTAGACCAGCGTACCGGTTCGAAAGGGCCGTAACTTTTGATCCGACCGTTGGATCGCCCTCAAATTTTTACAGGAGTTTCCGGACGCCGTTTTCCTTGTAGTAGATGTGGAATCGCTACTCAGCGAGTCGGAGGTATCGTCGCTCGAGACCAGAGTACCGGTTCGAAAGGGCCATAACTTTTGATCCGACCGTTGGATCGCCCTCAAATTTTTACAGGAGTTTCCGGAAGCTGTTTTCCTTGGAGTAGATGTGGAATCGCTACTCGGTGAGGCGGAGGTCTCTGCGCTCGAGACCAGCGTACCGGTTCGAAAGGGCCATAACATTTGATCCGACCGTTGGATCGCCCTCAAATTTTTACAGGAGTTTTCGGAAGCCATTTTCCTTATACTAGACGTGGAATCGCTACTCGATGAGTCGGAGGTCTCGTCGCTCGAGACCAGAGTACCGGTTCGAAAGGGCCATAACTTTTGATCCGACCGTTGGATCGCCCTTAAATTTTTACAGGAGTTTCCGCAAGCCGTTTTCCTTGTAGTAGATGTGGAATCGCTACTCGGTGAGTTGGAGGTCTCGACGGTCGAGACCAGAGTACCGGTTCGAAAGGGCCATAACTTTTGATCCGACCGTTGGATCGCCCATAATTTTTTACAGGAGTTTCCGGAAGCTGTTTTTCTTGGAGTAGATGTGGAATCGCTACTCGGTGTGTCGGAGGTATCGTCGCTCGAGACCAGAGTACCGGTTCGAAAGGGCCATAACTTTTGATCCGACCGTTGGATCGCCCTTAAATTTTTACAGGAGTTTCCGGGGCGCCCTTTCTTGGAGTAGATGTGGAATCGCTACTCGGTGTGTCGGAGGTATCGTCGCTCGAGACCAGAGTACCGGTTCGAAAGGGCCATAACTTTTGATCCGACCGTTGGATCGCCCTTAAATTTTTACAGGAGTTTCCGGAAGCCGTTTTCCTTGTAGTAGATGTGGAATCGCTACTCGGTGAGTCGGAGTTCTCGTAGTTCGAGACCAGAGTACCGGTTCGAAAGGGCCATAACTTTTGATCCGAACTTTGGATCACCTTCAAATTTTTACAGGAGTTTCCGGAGGCCGTTTACCTGTTGTAGATGTGGAATCGCTACTCCCGGAGGCCGGAGGTCTCGACGGTCGAGACCAGCGTACCGGTTCGAAAGGGCCGTAACTTTTGATCCGACCGTTGGATCGCCCTCAAATTTTTACAGGAGTTTTCGAAACCTGTTTTCCTTGGAGTAGATGTGGAATCGCTACTCGGTGAGGCGGAGGTCTCGTCGCTCGAGACCAGAGTACCGGTTCGAAAGGGCCATAACTTTTGATCCGACCGTTGGATCGCCCTCAAATTTTTACAGGAGTTTCCGGAAGCCGTTTTCCTTGGAGTAGATGTGGAATCGCTACTCGGTGAGGCGGAGGTCTCTGCGCTAAAGGCGAGAGTACCGGTTCGAAAGGGCCATAACTTTTGATCCGACCGTTGGATCGCCCTCAAATTTTTACAGGAGTTTCCGGAAGCTGTTTTCCTTGGAGTAAATATAGAATCGCTACTCGGTGAGGCGGAGGTCTCGTCACTTCAGACTAGAGTAGCGGTTCGAAAGGGCCATAACTTTTGATCCGACCGTTGGATCGCCCTCAAATTTTTACAGGAGTTTCCGGAAGCCGTTTTCCTTGTAGTAGATGTGGAATCGCTACTCGGTGAGGCGGAGGTCTCGACGGTCGAGACCAGAGTACCGGTTCGAAAGGGCCATAACTTTTGATCCGACCGTTGGATCGCCCTCAAATTTTTACTGGAGTTTCCGGAAGCCGTTTTTCTTGGAGTACATGTGGAATCGCTACTCGGTGAGGCGGAGGTCTCGTCGCTCGAGACCAGAGTACCGGTTCGAAAGGGCCATAACTTTTGATCCGACCGTTGGATCGCCCTCAAATTTTTACAGGAGTTTCCGGAAGCCGTTTTCCTTGTAGTAGATGTGGAATCGCTACTCGGTGAGGCGGAGGTCTCGTCGCTCGAGACCAGAGTACCGGTTCGAAAGGGCCATAACTTTTGATCCGACCGTTGGATCGCCCTCAAATTTTTACTGGAGTTTCCAGAAGCCGTTTTCCTTGTAGTAGATGTGGAATCGCTACTCGGTGAGGCGGAGGTCTCGTCGCTCGAGACCAGAGTACCGGTTCGAAAGGGCCATAACTTTTGATCCGACCGTTGGATCGCCCTCAAATTTTTACAGGAGTTTCCGGAAGCTGTTTTTCTTGGAGTACATGTGGAATCGCTACTCGGTGAGGCGGAGGTCTCGTCGCTCGAGACCAGAGTACCGGTTCGAAAGGGCCATAACTTTTGATCCGACCGTTGGATCGCCCTCAAATTTTTACACGAGTTTCCGGACGCCGTTTTCCTTAGAGTAGATGTGGAATCGCTACTCGGTGAGGTGGAGGAGGTCTCGGCGCCCGAGACCGGCCGGTACCGGTTCGAAAGGGCCATAACTTCTGATCCGACCGTTGGATCGCCCTCAAATTTTTACAGGAGTTTCCGGAGGCCGTTTTCCTTGTAGTAGATGTGGAATCGCTACTCGGTGAGGCGGAGGTCTCGTCGCGCCGAGACGACGAGAACCGGTTCAAAGGGCCATAACTTTTGATCCGACCGTTGGATCGCCCTCAAATTTTTACTGGAGTTTCTGGATGCCGTTTTCCTTGGAGTAGATGTGGAATCCCTACTCGGTGAGGCGGAGGTCTTTGCGCTTGAGACCAGCGTACCGGTTCGAAAGGGCCATAACTTTTGATCCGAACTTTGGATCTCCTTCAAATTTTTACAGGAGTTTCCAGAGGCCGTTTCCTTTGGAGTAGATGTGGCATCTCTACTCGGTGAGACGGAGGTCTCGGAGGCCGGACCGGACCGAGCGAGCGGGTTCGAAATGGCCAGAACTTTTGATCCGACCGTTGGATCGGCATCAAATTTTAACAAGAGTTTCCGGAGGCCGTTTTCCTT
Source organism: Populus deltoides (assembly GCA_015852605.2). Classification (NCBI taxonomy): domain Eukaryota; kingdom Viridiplantae; phylum Streptophyta; class Magnoliopsida; order Malpighiales; family Salicaceae; genus Populus; species Populus deltoides. Next base: position 33,405 of record JACEGQ020000072.1, on the reverse strand, counting down.
GTAGTAGATGTGGAATCGCTACTCGATGAGACGGAGGTCGCGTCGCTCGAGATCAGCGTACGGGTTTGAAAGGGCCATAAGTTTTGATCCGACCGTTGGATCGCCCTCAAATCTTTACAGGAGGTTCCGGATGCCGTTTTTCTTGGAGTAGATGTAGAATCGCCACTCGGTCAGGTGGAGGTCGCGTTGCTCGAGACCGAGTACCCGGTTCGGAAGGGCCGTAACTTGTGATCCGACCGTTGGATCGCCCTCAAATTTTTACAGAGGAGTTTCGGAGCCGTTTTTTTTGGTAGATGTGGAATCGCTTCCGTTGAGTGAGCCGGAGAGGTCTCGCGGTCGAGACCTTTCTGAGAGAGGGAACGCTACCGGTTCGAACCGAGAAGGGGGCCGTAACTTTTGATCCGACCGTTGGATCGCCCTCAAATTTTTACAGGAGTTTCCGGACGCCGTTTTCCATGCAGTAGATGTGGAATCGCTACTCGGTGAGCGGAGGTCTCAGCGCTCTAGACCAGAGTACCGGTTCGAAAGGGCCATAACTTTTGATCCGACCGTTGGATCGCCCTCAAATTTTTACAGGAGTTTCCGGACGCCGTTTTCCTTGCAGTAGATGTGGAATCGATACTGAGTGAGGCGGAGGTCTCTGCGCTAGAGACACCCTTGCCGGTTAGAAAGGGCCGTAACTTTTGATCCGACCGTTGGATCGCCCTCAAATTTTTACAGGAGTTTATGGAAGCCGTTTTTCTTGGAGTACATGTGGAATCGCTACTCGGGAGGCGGAGCGCTCGTCGCTCCAGACTAGAGTACCGGTTCGAAAGGGCCATAACTTTTGATCCGACCGTTGGATCGCCCTCAAATTTTTACAGGAGTTTCAGAAACCGTTTTCCATAGAGTAGATGAGGAATCGCTACTCGGTGAGGCGGAGGTCTCGTCGCTCTAAAGACCAGAGTACCGGTTCGAAAGGGCCATAACTTTTGATCCGACCGTTGGATCGCCCTCAAATTTTTACAGGAGTTTCCGGAAGCCGTTTTCCTTGTAGTAGATGTGGAATCGCTACTCGATGAGGCGGAGGTCTCGTCGCTCGAGACCATAGGACCGGTTTGAAAGGGCCATAACTTTTGATCGGTCCGTTGGAGCGCCCTCAAATTTTTACAGGAGTTTCTGGAAGCTGTTTTCCTCTTAGTACATGTGGAATCCCTACTCGGTGAGGTGGATGTCTCGTCCCTCGAGAACAGAGTACTGGTTCGAAAGGGCCATAACTTTTGATCCGGCCGTTGGATCGCCCTCAAATTTTTACAGGCTTTCCGGAAGCCGTTTTCCTTGTAGTAGATGTGGAATCGCTACTCGGTGAGGTGGAGGTCTCGTCGCTCGAGACCAGAGTACCGGTTCGAAAGGGCCATAACTTTTGATCCGACCGTTGGATCGCCCTCAAATTTTTACAGGAGTTTCCGGAGGCCGTTTTCCTTCTAGTAGATGTGGAATCGCTACTCGGTGAGGCGGAGGTCTCTTCGCAAGAGACTAGAGTACCGGTTCGAAAGGGCCCTAACTTTTGATCCGACCGTTGGATCGCCCTCAAATTTTTACAGGAGTTTCCGGACGCTGTTTTCCTTGGAGTAGATGTGGAATCGCTACTCGGTGAGGCGGAGGTCTCTGCGCTCGAGACCAGAGTACCGGTTCGAAAGGGCCATAACTTTTGATCCGACCGTTGGATCGCCCTCAAATTTTTACAGGAGTTTCCAGAAGCCGTTTTTTTGTAGTAGATGTGGAATCGCTACTCGGTGAGGCGGAGGTCTCGTCGCTCGAGACACCCTTGCCGGTTCGAAAGGGCCGTAACTTTTGATCCGACCGTTGGATCGCCCTCAAATTTTTACAGGAGTTTCCAGAAGCCGTTTTCCTTATAGTAGATGTGGAATCGCTACTCGGTGAGGCGGAGGTCTCGACGCTCGAGACCAGAGTACCGGTTCGAAAGGGCCATAACTTTTGATCCGACCGTTGGATCGCCCTCAAATTTTTACAGGAGTTTCTGGAGGCCGTTTTCCTCGTAATAGATATGGAATCGCTACTCGGTGAGGCGGAGGTCTCGTCGCTCTAAACCAGAGTACCGGTTCGAAAGGGCCATAACTTTTGATCCGACCGTTGGATCGCCCTCAAATTTTTACAGGAGTTTCCGGAAGCCGTTTTCCTTGTAGTAGATGTGGAATCGCTACTTGGTGAGTCGGAGGTCTCGTCGCTTGAGACCAGAGTACCGGTTCGAAAGGGCCATAACTTTTGATCCGACCGTTGGATCGCCCTTAAATTTTTACAGGAGTTTCCGGACGCCGTTTTCCATGCAGTAGATGTGGAATCGCTACTCGGTGAGGCGGAGGTCTCTGCTCTCGAGACCAGCGTACCGGTTCGAAAGGGCCGTAACTTTTGATCCGACCGTTGGATCGCCCTCAAATTTTTACAGGACTTTCCGGACGCCGTTTTTCATGCAGTAGATGTGGAATCGCTACTCGGTGAGGGGATGTCTCAGCGCTCTAGACCAGCGTACCAGTTCGAAAGGGCCGTAAATTTTGATCCGACCGTCGGATCGCCCTGAAAGTTTTACAGGAGTTTCCGGACGCCGTTTTCCATGCAGTAGATGTGGAATCGCTACTCGGTGAGGCGGAGGTCTCTGCTCTCGAGACCAGGTTACCGGTTTGAAAGGGCCGTAACTTTTGATCCGACCGTTGGATCGCCCTCAAATTTTTACAGGAGTTTCCGGACGCCGTTTTCCTTGTAGTAGATGTGGAATCGCTACTCGGTGGGGCGGAGGTCTCTGCGCTAGAGACGAGAGTACCGGTTCGAAGGTGCCGTAACTTTTGATCCGACCGTTGGATCGCCCTCAAATTTTTACAGGAGTTTCCGGACGCCGTTTTCCTTGCAGTAGATGTGGAATCGCTACTCGGTGAGGCGGAGGTCTCTGCTCTCGAGACCAGGTTACCGGTTCGAAAGGGCCGTAACTTTTGATCCGACCGTCGGATCGCCCTCAAATTTTTACAGGAGATTCCGGAGGCCGTTTACCTTAGAGTAGATGTGGAATCGCTACTCGGTGAGGCGGAGGTCTCAGCCCGAGACCGGAGTACCGGTTCGAAAGGGCCGTAACTTTTGATCCGACCCGGATCCCGAAAGCGGGGTTACGGGAGTTCCGTTTTTCATTGCAGTAGATGTGGAATCTCTACTCGAGTCGGAGGGCTCTCGCGCCTCGAGACCAGTACCGGTTCGAAGGCGGGCCATAACTTTTGATCCGACCGTTAGATCGCCCTCCAAGTTTTACAGGAGTTTCGGAGCTTTTTTTGTAGTAGATGTGGAATCGCTACTCGGTGAGGCGGAGGTCTCAGCGCTCTAGACCAGCGTACCGGTTCGAAAGGGCCGTAACTTTTGATCCGACCGTTGGATCGCCCTCAAATTTTTACAGGAGTTTCGGACGCCGTTTTCCTTGCAGTAGATGTGGAATCGCTGGTCTGGTGGGGTCCGTGTCGTGACCGACTAGATCCGGTTCAAAGGGCCGTAACTTTTGATCCGACCGTCGGATCGCCCTCAAATTTTTACAGGAGATTCCGGAGGCCGTTTACTTAGAGTAGATGTGGAATCGCTACTCGGTGAGGCGGAGGTCTCTGCTCTCGAGACCCAGTACCGGTTCCAAGGGGCCGTAACTTTTGATCCGACCGTTGGATCGCCCTCAAATTTTTACAGGAGTTTCGGACGCCGTTCTCCTTCCTGTAGATGTGGAATCGCTACTCGGTGAGGCGGAGGTCTCTGCGCTCGAGACCAGCGTACCGGTTCGAAAGGGCCGTAACTTTTGATCCGACCGTTGGATCGCCCTCAAATTTTTACAGGAGTTTTCGGAAGCCGTTTTCCTTACAGTAGATGTGGAAGCGCTACTCGGTGAGGCGGAGGTCTCTGCGCTCGAGACCAGCGTACCGGTTCGAAAGGGCCGTAACTTTTGATCCGACCGTTGGATCGCCCTCAAATTTTTACGGTTGGAGCCGTTTTTTTGTAGTAGATGTCGAATCGCTACTCGGTGAGGCGGAGGTGTCGGCGTTCGAGACCAGCGTACCGGTTCGAAAGGGCCATAACTTTTGATCCGACCGTTGGATCGCCCTCAAATTTTTACAGGAGTTTTCGGAAGCCGTTTTTCTTGGAGTACATGTGGAATCGCTACTCGATGAGGCGGAGGTCTCGACGCTCGAGACCAGAGTACCGGTTCGAAAGGGCCATAACTTTTGATCCGACCGTTGGATCGCCCTCAAATTTTTACAGGAGTTTCCGGAGGCCGTTTTCCTTGTAGTAGATGTGGAATCGCTACTCGGTGAGGCGGAGGTCTCGTCGCTCGAGACCAGAGTACCGGTTCGAAAGGGCCATAACTTTTGATCCGACCGTTGGATCGCCCTCAAATTTTTACAGGAGTTTCCGGAAGCCGTTTTTCTTGGAGTACATGTGGAATCGCTACTCGGTGAGGCGGAGGTCTCAGCACTCGAGACGAGCATACCGGTTCGAAAGGGCCATAACTTTTGATCCGACCGTTGGATCGCCCTCAAATTTTTACAGGAGTTTCCGGAAGCCGTTTTCATTGGAGTAAATGTGGAATCGCTACTCGGTGAGGCGGAGGTCTCTGCGCTCGAGACCAGCGTACCGGTTCGAAAGGGCCGTAACTTTTGATCCGACCGTTGGATCGCCCTCAAATTTTTACAGGAGTTTCCGGACGCCGTTTTCCTTCCAGTAGATGTGGAATCGTTACTCGGTGAGGCGGAGGTCTCAGCCGGCGAGACCGAGACGAGACCGGCTTCGAAAGGGCCGTAACTTTTGATCCGACCGTTGGATCGCCCTCAAATTTTTACAGGAGTTTCCGGACGCCGTTTTCCTTGCAGTAGATGTGGAATCGCTACTCGGTGAGGCGGAGGTCTCTCCGCTAGAGACGAGAGTACCGGTTCAAAAGGGCCGTAACTTTTGATCCGACCGTCGGATCGCCCTCAAATTTTTACAGGAGATTCCGGAGGCCGTTTACCTTAGAGTAGATGTGGAATCGCTACTCGGTGAGGCGGAGGTCTCTGCGCTAGAGACGAGAGTACCGGTTCAAAAGGGCCGTAACTTTTGATCCGACCGTTGGATCGCCCTCAAATTTTTACAGGAGTTTCCGGACGCCGTTTTCCTTGCAGTAGATGTGGAATCGCTACTCGGTGAGGCGGAGGTCTCTGCGCTCGAGACCAGCGTACCGGTTCGAAAGGGCCGTAACTTTTGATCCGACCGTTGGATCGCCCTCAAATTTTTACAGGAGTTTCCGAACGCCGTTTTCCTTGGAGTAGATGTGGAATCGCTACTCGGTGAGGCGGAGGTCTCTTCGCTAGAGACTAGAGTACCGGTTCGAAAGGGCCGTAACTTTTGATCCGACCGTTGGATCGCCCTCAAATTTTTACAGGAGTTTCCGGACGCCGTTTTCCTTGTAGTGGATGTGGAATCGCTACTCGGTGAGGCAGAGGTCTTGTAGCTCGAGACCATGGTACAGGTTCGAAAGGGACATAACTTTTGATCAGACCGTTGGATCGTCCTCAAATTTTTACAGTAGTTTCCGAAAGCCGTTTTTTTTTGTAGTAGATGTGGAATCGCTACTCGGTGAGGCGGAGGTCTCTGCGCTCGAGACCAGCGTACCGGTTCGAAAGGGCCGTAACTTTTGATCCGACCGTTGGATCGCCCTTAAATTTTTACAGGAGTTTCCGGACGCCGTTTTCCTTGCAGTAGATGTGGAATCGCTACTCGGTGAGGCGGAGGTCTCTGCGCTAGAGACGAGAGTACCGGTTCGAAAGGGCCGTAACTTTTGATCCGACCGTTGGATCGCCCTCAAATTTTTACAGGAGTTTCCGGACGCCGTTTTCCTTGCAGTAGATGTGGAATCGCTACTCGGTGAGGCGGAGGTCTCTTCGCTAGAGACGAGAGTACCGGTTCGAAAGGGCCGTAACTTTTGATCCGACCGTTGGATCGCCCTCAAATTTTTACATGAGTTTCCGGAGGCCGTTTCCCTTGTAGTAGATGTGGAATCGCTACTCGGTGAGGCGGAGGTCTCTGCGCTCGAGACCAGCGTACCGGTTCGAAAGGGCCGTAACTTTTGATCCGACCGTTGGATCGCCCTCAAATTTTTACAGGAGTTTCCGGACGCCGTTTTCCTTGTAGTAGATGTGGAATCGCTTTTGTGGTCCTTGGTCGAGACGAGTGCGGGTTCAAAGGGCCAAACTTTTGATCCCGGCGTTGGATCGCCCTCAAATTTTACGGTGGGTTCGGGAGCTTTCTCGGTAGATGTGGAATCGCTACTCGGTGAGGACGAGACCAGCGTACCGGTTCCAATGGGCCGTAACTTTTGATCCGACCGTTGGATCGCCCTCAAATTTTTACAGGAGTTTCCGAAACCTGTTTTCCTTAGAGTAGATGTGGAATCGCTACTCGGTGAGGCGGAGGTCTCGTCGCTTGAGACCGGAGTACGGGTTTGAAAGGGCCATAACTTTTGATCCGACCGTTGGATCGCCCTCAAATTTTTACAGGAGTTTCCGGACGCCGTTTTCCACGCAGTAGATGTGGAATCGCTACTTGGTGAGGGGGAGGTCTCTGCGCTCGAGACCAGCGTACCGGTTCGAAAGGGCCGTAACTTTTGATCCGACCGTTGGATCGCCCTCAAATTTTTACAGGAGATTCCGGAGGCCGTTTTCCTTGGAGTAGATGTGGAATCGCTACTTGGTGATACAGAGGTTTCGTGGCTCGAGACCAAAGTACCGGTACGAAAGGGCCGTAACTTTTGATCCAACCGTTAGATCGGCCTCAAATTTGTACGGGAGATTCCGGAGGCCGTTTTCCTTGGAGTAGATGTGGAATCGCTACTCGGTGAGGCGGAGGTCTCTGCGCTCGAGACCAGCGTACCGGTTCGAAAGGGCCGTAACTTTTGATCCGACCGTTGGATCGCCCTCAAATTTTTTCAGGAGTTTCCGGACGCCGTTTTCCTTGGAGTACATGTGGAATCGCTACTCGGTGAGGCGGAGGTCTCGACGGTCGAGACCAGAGTACCGGTTTCGAAAGGGCCATAACTTTTGATACGATCGTTGGATCGCCCTCAAATTTTTACAAGAGTTTCCGGAAGCCGTTTTCCTTGGAGTAGATGTGGAATCGCTACTCGGTGAGGCGGAGGTCTCGTCGCTCGAGACCAGAGTACCGGTTCGAAAGGGCCATAACTTTTGATCCGACCGTTGGATCGCCCTCAAATTTTTACAGGAGTTTCCGGAAGCCGCTTTTCTTGGAGTACATGTGGAATCGCTACTCGGTGAGGCGGAGGTCTCTGCGCTCGAGACCAGCGTACCGGTTCGAAAGGGCCGTAACTTTTGATCCGACCGTTGGATCGCCCTTAAATTTTTACAGGAGTTTCCGGAAGCCGTTTTCCTTGGAGTACATGTGGAATCGCTACTCGGTGAGGCGGAGGTCTCTGCGCTCGAGACCAGCGTACCGGTTCGAAAGGGCCGTAACTTTTGATCCGACCGTTGGATCGCCCTCAAATTTTTACAGGAGTTTCGGACGCCGTTTTCCTTGCAGTAGATGTGGAATCGCTACTCGGTGAGGCGGAGGTTTCGGCGCTCGAGACCAGATTACCGGTTCGGAAGGGGCATAACTTTTGATCCGACCGTTGGATCTCCCTCAAATTTTTACAGGAGTTTCCGGAAGCCGTTTTTCTTGGAGTAAATGTGGAATCGCTACTCGGTGTGTCGGAGGTCTCGTCGCTGCAGACCAGAATACCGTTTCGAAAGGCCATAACTGTTGATCCGACCGTTGGATCGCCCTCAAATTTTTACAGGAGTTTCCGGAAGCCATTTTCCTTATACTAGACGTGGAATCGCTACTCGATGAGTCGGAGGTCTCGTCGCTCGAGACCAGAGTACCGGTTCGAAAGGGCCATAACTTTTGATCCGACCGTTGGATCGCCCTCAAATTTTTACAGGAGTTTCCGGAAGCCGTTTTCCTTGTAGTAGATGTGGAATCGCTACTCGGTGAGTCGGAGGTCTCGACGGTCGAGACCAGAGTACCGGTTCGAAAGGGCCATAACTTTTGATCCGACCGTTGGATCGCCCTCAAATTTTAACTGGAGTTTCCGGAAGCTGTTTTCCTTGGAGTACATGTGGAATCGCTACTCGGTGAGGCGGAGGTCTCGACGGTCGAGACCAGAGTACCGGTTCGAAAGGGCCATAACTTTTGATCCGACCGTTGGATCGCCCTCAAATTTTTACAGGAGTTTCCGGAAGCCGTTTTCCTTGGAGTACATGTGGAATCGCTACTCGGTGAGGCGGAGGTCTCGTCGCTCGAGACCAGAGTACCGGTTCGAAAGGGCCATAACTTTTGATCCGACCGTTGGATCGCCCTCAAATTTTTACAGGAGTTTCCGAAAGCCGTTTTCCTTGTAGTAGATGTGGAATCGCTACTCGGTGAGGCGGAGGTCTCGTCGCTCGAGACCAGAGTACCGGTTCGAAAGGGCCATAACTTTTGATCCGACCGTTGGATCGCCCTCAAATTTTTACTGGAGTTTCCGGACGCTGTTTTCCTTGGAGTAGATGTGGAATCGCTACTCGGTGATGCGGAGGTCTCGTCGCTCGAGACCAGAGTACCGGTTCGAAAGGGCCATAACTTTTGATCCGACCGTTGGATCGCCCTCAAATTTTTACAGGAGTTTCCGGACGCCGTTTTCCTTGTAGTAGATGTGGAATCGCTACTCGGTGAGGCGGAGGTCTCTGCGCTCGAGACCAGCGTACCGGTTCGAAAGGGCCATAACTTTTGATCCGACCGTTGGATCGCCCTTAATTTTTTAGAGGAGTTTCCGGAAGCTGTTTTTCTTGGAGTAGATGTGGAATCGCTACTCGGTGAGGCTGATGTCTCGTCGCTCGCGACAAGAGTAACGGTTTGAAAGGGCCATAACTTTTGATCCGACCGTTGGATCGCCCTCAAATTTTTACAGGAGTTTCCGGACGCCGTTTTCCTTGTAGTAGATGTGGAATCGCTACTCGGTGGGGCGGAGGTCTCTGCGCTAGAGACGAGAGTACCGGTTCGAAAGGGCCATAACTTTTGATCCGACCGTTGGATCGCCCTCAAATTTTTACAGGAGTTTCCGAACGCCGTTTTCCTTGTAGTAGATGTGGAATCGCTACTCGGTGAGGCGGAGGTCTCGTCGCTCGAGACCAGCGTACCAGTTCGAAAGGGCCATAACTTTTGATCCGACCGTTGGATCGCCCTCAAATTTTTACAGGAGTTTCCGGAAGCTGTTTTTCTTGGAGTAGATGTGGAATCGCTACTCGGTGAGGCGGAGGTCTCGTCGCTCGAGACCAGAGTACCGGTTCGAAAGGGCCGTAACTTTTGATCCGACCGTTGGATCGCCCTCAAATTTTTACAGGAGTTTCCGGACGCCGTTTTCCTTGTAGTAGATGTGGAATCGCTACTCGGTGAGGCGGAGGTCTCGTCGCTCGAGACCAGAGTACCGGTTCGAAAGGGCCATAACTTTTGATCCGACCGTTGGATCGCCCTTAAATTTTTACAGGAGTTTCCGGAAGCCGTTTTCCTTGTAGTAGATGTGGAATCGCTACTCGGTGAGGCGGAGGTCTCTGCGCTCGAGACCAGCGTACCGGTTCGAAAGGGCCGTAACTTTTGATCCGACCGTTGGATCGCCCTCAAATTTTTACAGGAGTTTCCGGAAGCTGTTTTTCTTGGAGTACATGTGGAATCGCTACTCGGTGAGTCGGAGGTCTCGTCGCTCGAGACCAGAGTACCGGTTCGAAAGGGCCATAACTTTTGATCCGACCGTTGGATCGCCCTCAAATTTTTACAGGAGTTTCCGAAACCTGTTTTCCTTGGAGTAGATGTGGAATCGCTACTCGGTGAGGCGGAGGTCTCTGCGCTCGAGACCAGAGTACCGGTTCGAAAGGGCCATAACTTTTGATCCGACCGTTGGATCGCCCTCAAATTTTTACAGGAGTTTCCGGAAGCCGTTTTCCTTGTAGTAGATGTGGAATCGCTACTCGGTGAGTCGGAGGTCTCGTTGCTCGAGACGAGAGTACCGGTTCGAAAGGGCAATAACTTTTGATCCGACCGTTGGATCGCCCTCAAATTTTTACAGGAGTTCCAGAAACCTGTTTTCCGTAGAGTAGATGTGGAATCGCTACTCGGTGAGGCGCAGGTCTCGATGCTCGAGACTAGAGTACCGGTTCGAAAGGGCCATAAGTTTTGATCCAACCGTTGGATCGCCCTTATATTTTTACAGGAGTTTTCCGATGCCGTTTTCCTTATAGTACATGTGGAATCGCTGCTCGATGAGTCGGAGGTCTCGTCGCTCTAAAGCAGAGTACCGGTTCGAAAGGGCCATATCTTTGGATCAGACCGTTGGATCGCACTCAAATTTTTACAAGAGTTTCTGGAGGCCGTTTTCTTCATAGTAGATGTGGAATCGCTACTCGGTGTGTCGGAGGTCTCGTCGCTGCAGACCAGAATACCGGTTCGAAAGGGCCATAACTTTTGATCCGACCGTTGGATCGCCCTCAAATTTTTACAGGAGTTTCCGGAAGCTGTTTTCCTTGGAGTACATGTGGAATCGCTACTCGGTGAGGCGGAGGTCTCGGGCCGCCGAGACCCGAGTAACCGGTTCGAAAGGGCCATAACTTTTGATCCGACCGTTGGATCGCCCATAATTTTTTACAGGAGTTTCCGGAAGCCGTTTTCCTTGTAATAGATGTGGAATCGCTACTCGATGAGTCGGAGGTCTCGTCGCTCGAGACCAGAGTACCGGTTCGAAAGGGCCATAACTTTTGATCCGACCGTTGGATCGCCCTCAAATTTTTACAGGAGTTTCCGAAACCTGTTTTCCGTAGAGTAGATGTGGAATCGCTACTCGGTGAGGCGGAGGTCTCGTCGCTCGAGACCAGAGTACCGGTTCGAAAGGGCCGTAACTTTTGATCCGACCGTTGGATCGCCCTCAAATTTTTACAGGAGTTCCAGAAACCTGTTTTCCGTAGAGTAGATGTGGAATCGCTACTCGGTGAGGCGGAGGTCTCTGCGCTCGAGACCAGCGTACCGGTTCGAAAGGGCCGTAACTTTTGATCCGACCGTTGGATCGCCCTCAAATTTTTACAGGAGTTTCCGAAACCTGTTTTCCGTAGAGTAGATGTGGAATCGCTACTCGGTGAGGCGGAGGTCTCAGCGCTCTAGACCAGCGTACCGGTTCGAAAGGGCCGTAACTTTTGATCCGACCGTTGGATCGCCCTCAAATTTTTACAGGAGTTTCCGGACGCCGTTTTCCTCGCAGTAGATGTGGAATCGCTACTCGGTGAGGCGGAGGTCTCTGCGCTCGAGACCAGCGTACCGGTTCGAAAGGGCCATAACTTTTGATCCGACCGTTGGATCGCCCTTAAATTTTTACAGGAGTTTCCGCAAGCCGTTTTCCTTGTAGTAGATGTGGAATCGCTACTCGGTGAGGCGGAGGTCTCGTCGCTCGAGACCAGAGTACCGGTTCGAAAGGGCCATAACTTTTGATCCGACCGTTGGATCGCCCTTAAATTTTTACACGAGTTTCCGCAAGCCGTTTTCCTTGTAGTAGATGTGGAATCACTACTCTGTGAGTCAGAGTTCTCGTAGTTCGAGACTAGAGTACCGGTTCGAAAGGGCCATAACTTTTGATCCGACCGTTGGATCGCCCTCAAATTTTTACAGGAGTTTCCGGAAGCCGTTTTCCTTGTAGTAGATGTGGAATCGCTACTCGGTGAGGCGGAGGTCTCGTCGCTCGAGACTAGAGTACCGGTTCGAAAGGGCCATAACTTTTGATCCGACCGTTGGATCGCCCTTAAATTTTTACAGGAGTTTCCGCAAGCCGTTTTCCTTGTAGTAGATGTGGAATCACTACTCTGTGAGTCAGAGTTCTCGTAGTTCGAGACTAGAGTACCGGTTCGAAAGGGCCGTAACTTTTGATCCGACCGTTGGATCGCCCTCAAATTTTTACAGGAGTTTCCGGAAGCCGTTTTCCTTGTAGTTGATGTGGAATCGCTACTCGGTGAGTCGGAGGTCTCGACGGTCGAGACCAGAGTACCAGTTCGAAAGGGCCATAACTTTTGATCCGACCGTTGGATCGCCCTCAAATTTTTACAGGAGATTCCGGAGGCCGTTTTCCTTGGAGTAGATGTGGAATCGCTACTCGGTGAGGCGGAGGTCTCTTCGCTAGAGACGAGAGTACCGGTTCGAAAGGGCCGTAACTTTTGATCCGACCGTTGGATCGCCCTTAAATTTTTACAGTAGTTTTCGGAAGCCGTTTTCCTTGTAGTAGATGTGGAATCGCTACTCGGTGAGCCGGAGGTCTCGACGGTCGAGACCAGAGTACCGGTTCGAAAGGGCCATAACTTTTGATCCGACCGTTGGATCGCCCTCAAATTTTTACAGGAGATTCCGGAGGCCGTTTTCCTTGGAGTAGATGTGGAATCGCTACTCGGTGAGTCGGAGGTATCGTCGACGAGACCAGAGTACCGGTTCGAAAGGGCCATAACTTTTGATCCGACCGTTGGATCGCCCTCAAATTTTTACAGGAGTTTCCGGAAGCCGTTTTCCTTGTAGTAGATGTGGAATCGCTACTCGGTGAGGCGGAGGTCTCTGCGCTCGAGACCAGCGTACCGGTTCGAAAGGGCCGTAACTTTTGATCCGACCGTTGGATCGCCCTCAAATTTTTACTGGAGTTTCCGGAGGCCGTTTACCTTGGAGTAGATGTGGAATCGCTACTCGGTGAGGCGGAGGTCTCTGCGCTCGAGACCAGCGTACCGGTTCGAAAGGGCCGTAACTTTTGATCCGACCGTTGGATCGCCCTCAAATTTTTACAGGAGTTTCCGGACGCCGTTCTCCTTCCTGTAGATGTGGAATCGCTACTCGGTGAGGCGGAGGTCTCTGCGCTCGAGACCAGACCGCCGGGTTTGAAAGGGCCATAAGTTTTGATCCGACCGTTGGATCGCCCTCAAATCTTTACAGGAGGTTTCGGATGCCGTTTTCTTTGGAGTAGATGTGGAATCGCTACTCGATGAGGCAGAGATCTCATCGCTCGAGACCCGATTATCGGTTTGGAAAGGGCATACCTTTTGATCCGACCATTGGATCTCTCTCAAATTTTTAAAGCAGTTTACGGACACTGTTTTCCTTGTAGTAGATGTGGAATCGCTACTCGATGAGGCGGAGGCCTCGTCGCTCGAGACGAGAGTACCGGTTCGAAAGGGCCATAACTTTTGATCCGACCGTTGGATCGCCCTCAAATTTTTACAGGAGATTCTGGAGGCCGTTTTCCTTGGAGTAGATGTGGAATCGCTACTCGGTGGTGTGGAGGTCTCAGCGCTCTAGACCAGACCCCGGCGAAAGGGCCATAACTTTTGATCAGACCGTTGGATCGCCCTCAAATTTTTACAGGAGTTTCCGAACGCCGTTTTCCTTGGAGTAGATGTGGAATCGCTACTCGGTGAGGCGGAGGTCTCTTCGCTAGAGACGAGAGTACCGGTTCGAAAGGGCCGTAACTTTTGATCCGACCGTTGGATCGCCCTCAAATTTTTACAGGAGTTTCCGGACGCCGTTTTCCTTGCAGTAGATGTGGAATCGCTACTCGGTGAGGCGGAGGTCTCAACGCTCTAGACCAGCGTACCGGTTCGAAAGGGCCGTAACTTTTGATCCGACCGTTGGATCGCCCTCAAATTTTTACAGGAGTTTCCGGACGCCGTTTTCCTTGCAGTAGATGTGGAATCGCTACTCGGTGGGGCGGAGGTCTCTGCGCTCGAGACCAGCGTACCGGTTCGAAAGGGCCGTAACTTTTGATCCGACCGTTGGATCGCCCTCAAATTTTTACAGGAGTTTCGAACTCCGTTTTCCTTGCAGTAGATGTGGAATCGCTACTCGGTGAGCGGAGGTCTCGTCGCTCGAGACCAGAGTACCGGTTCGAAAGGGCCATAACTTTTGATCCGACCGTTGGATCGCCCTCAAATTTTTACAGGAGTTCCAGAAACCTGTTTTCCTTGCAGTAGATGTGGAATCGCTACTCGGTGAGCGGAGGTCTCTGCTCTCGAGACCAGGTTACCGGTTCGAAAGGGCCGTAACTTTTGATCCGACCGTTGGATCGCCCTCAAATTTTTACAGGAGTTTCCGGAAGCCGTTTTCCTTGTAGTAGATGTGGAATCGCTACTCGGTGAGTCGGAGGTCTCGTCGCTCGAGACCAGAGTACCGGTTCGAAAGGGCCATAACTTTTGATCCGACCGTTGGATCGCCCTCAAATTTTTTCAGGAGTTGCAGAAACCTGTTTTCCGTAGAGTAGATGTGGAATCGCTACTCGGTGAGGCGGAGGTCTCGTCGCTCGAGACCAGAGTACCGGTTCGAAAGGGCCATAACTTTTGATCCGACCGTTGGATCGCCCTCAAATTTTTACAGGAGTTTCCAGACGCTGTTTTCCTTGGAGTAGATGTGGAATCGCTACTCGGTGAGGCGGAGGTCTCGAGCCGCTCGAGACCCGAGAGTGGACCGCCCCCAAAAGTTCGAAAGGGCCGTAACTTCTGATCCGAAAGGGCCAAATTGATCCGACCGTTGGATCGGCATCAAATTTTTACAGGAGTTTCCGGAGGCCGTTTTCCTTGTAGTAGATGTGGAATCGCTACTCGGTGAGGCGGAGGTGTCGGTGTTCGAGACCAGCGTACCGGTTCGAAAGGGCCGTAACTTTTGATCCGACCGTTGGATCGCCCTCAAATTTTTACAGGAGATTCCGGAGGCCATTTTCCTTGAGGTAGATGTGGAATCGCTACTCGGTGAGGCGGAGGTCTCTGCGCTCGAGACCAGCGTACCGGTTCGAAAGGGCCGTAACTTTTGATCCGACCGTTGGATCGCCCTCAAATTTTTACAGGAGTTTCCGGACGCCGTTTTCCTTGCAGTAGATGTGGAATCGCTACTCGGTGAGGCGGAGGTCTCTGCGCTCGAGACCAGCGTACCGGTTCGAAAGGGCCGTAACTTTTGATCCGACTGTTGGATCGCCCTCAAATTTTTACAGGAGTTTCGGACGCTGTTTTCCTTGCTATAGATGAGGAATCGCTACTCGGTGGGGCAGAGGTCGGCCTCGGGCCAGCGCCCGGTTCGAAAGGGCCATAACTTTTGATCCGGCCGTTGGATCGCCCTATTTTACGGGAGTTTGGGGGCCCGTTTTCTTGGAGGACATGTGGAATCGCTACTCGATGAGTCGGAGGTCTCGTCCCTCGAGACCAGAGTACCGGTTCGAAAGGGCCATAACTTTTGATCCGACCGTTGGATCGCCCTCAAATTTTTACAGGAGTTTCCGGAGGCCGTTTTCCTTGTAGTAGATGTGGAATCGCTACTGGAGGTCGCCCCTCTCGGACCGTAGTACCGGTTCGAAAGGGCCATAACTTTTGATCCGACCGTTGGATCGCCCTCAAATTTTTACAGGAGTTTCCGGAGGCCGTTTTCCTTGTAGTAGATGTGGAATCGCTACTCGGTGAGGCGGAGGTCTCGTCGCTCGAGACCAGAGTACCGGTTCGAAAGGGACATAACTTTTGATCCGACCGTTGGATCGCCCTCAAATTTTTACAGGAGTTTCCGGAAGCCGTTTTCCTTGTAGTCGATGTGGAAATGCTACTCGGCGAGTCGGAGGTCTCGTCGCTCGAGACTAGAGTACCAGTTCGAAAGGGCCATAACTTTTGATCCGACCGTTGGATCGCCCTCAATTTTTTACAGGAGTTTCCTGAAGCTGTTTTTCTTGGAGTAGATGTGGAATCGTTACTCTGTGAGGCAGAGGTCTCGACGCTCGAGACAGGAGTACCTTTCGGAAAGGGTCATAACTTTTGATCCGACCGTCGGATCGCCCTGAAATTTTTACAGGACTTTCCGGACGCCGTTTTTCATGCAGTAGATGTGGAATCACTACTCGGTGAGGCGGAGGTCTCTACTCTCGAGACAGGCATACCGGTTCGGAAGGGGCCGTAACTTTTGATCCGACCGTTGGATCGCCCTCAAATTTTTACAGGAGTTTCCGGACGCCGTTTTCCATGCAGTAGATGTGGAATCGCTACTCGGTGAGGCGGAGGTCTCTGCTCTCGAGACCAGGTTACCGGTTCGAAAGGGCCGTAACTTTTGATCCGACCGTTGGATCGCCCTCAAATTTTTACAGGAGTTTCCGGACGCCGTTTTCCTTGCAGTAGATGTGGAATCGCTACTCGGTGAGGCGGAGGTCTCTGCGCTAGAGACGAGAGTACCGGTTCAAAAGGGCCGTAACTTTTGATCCGACCGTCGGATCGCCCTCAAATTTTTACAGGAGATTCCGGAGGCCGTTTACTTAGAGTAGATGTGGAATCGCTACTCGGTGAGGCGGAGGTCTCAGCGCTCTAGACCAGCGTACCGGTTCGAAAGGGCCGTAACTTTTGATCCGACCGTTGGATCGCCCTCAAATTTTTACAGGAGTTTCGGACGCCGTTTTCCTTAGAGTAGATGTGGAATCGCTACTCGGTGAGAAGGAGGTCTCTGCGCTCGAGACCAGCGTACCGGTTCGAAAGGGCCGTAACTTTTGATCCGACCGTTGGATCGCCCTCAAATTTTTACAGGAGTTTCCGG
The DNA here is from genome assembly GCA_015852605.2 of Populus deltoides. NCBI lineage: Eukaryota > Viridiplantae > Streptophyta > Magnoliopsida > Malpighiales > Salicaceae > Populus > Populus deltoides. Next base: position 16,758 of record JACEGQ020000072.1, on the reverse strand, counting down.
ACGCCGTTTTCCTTGCAGTAGATGTGGAATCGCTACTCGGTGAGGCGGAGGTCTCTGCGCTCGAGACCACCGAGTACCGGGTTGGAAAAGGGCCATAACTTTTGATCCGACCGTTGGATCGCCCTCAAATTTTTACAGGAGTTTCCGAAACCTGTTTTCCGTAGAGTAGATGTGGAATCGCTACTCGGTGAGGCGGAGGTCTCTACGCTCGAGACCAGCGTACCGGTTCCAATGGGCCGTAACTTTTGATCCGACCGTTGGATCGCCCTCAAATTTTTACAGGAGTTTCCGGAGGCCGTTTTCCTTGTACTAGATGTGGAATCGCAACTCGTTGAGCCGGAGGTCTCGACGCCGAGACCGGAAGTACCGGTTCGAAAGGGCCGTAACTTTTGATCCGACCGTTGGATCGCCCTCAAATTTTTACAGGAGTTTCCGGACGCCGTTTTCCATGCAGTAGATGTGGAATCGCTACTCGGTGAGCGGAGGTCCGGAGCTCTGCTCTCGAGACCAGGTTACCGGTTCGAAAGGGCCGTAACTTTTGATCCGACCGTTGGATCGCCCTCAAGTTTTTACAGGAGTTTCCGGACGCCGTTTTCCATGCAGTAGATGTGGAATCGCTACTCGGTGACCGGAGGTCTCTCCTCTCGAGACGAGGTTACCGGTTCGAAAGGGCCGTAACTTTTGATCCGACCGTTGGATCGCCCTCAAATTTTTACAGGAGTTTCCGGAGGCCGTTTCCCTTGGAGTAGATGTGGAATCGCTACTCGGAGGGCCAACTGACCGGCGAGAGCCCCAAATTTACGAGTTCGCGCTCGAGACCATGTGGAATCGCACGGTTCGAGAGGCAAGGGGCCGTAACTTTTGATCCGACCGTTGGATCGCCCTCAAATTTTTACAGGAGTTTCCGGACGCCGTTTTCCTTGCAGTAGATGTGGAATCGCTACTCGGTGAGGCGGAGGTCTCTGCGCTCGAGACCAGCGTACCGGTTCGAAAGGGCCATAACTTTTGATCCGACCGTTGGATCGTCATCAAATTTTTACAGGAGTTTCCGGATGCCGTTTTCCTCGCAGTAGATGTGGAATCGCTACTCGGTGAGGCGGAGGTCTCTGCGCTCGAGACCAGCGTACCGGTTCGAAAGGGCCGTAACTTTTGATCCGACCGTTGGATCGCCCTCAAATTTTTACAGGAGTTTCCGGAGGCCGTTTTCCTTGGAGTAGATGTGGAATCGCTACTCGGTGAGCCGAGGAGTCTTGTCGCTCGAGACGAGAGTACCGGTTCGAAAGGGCCCTAACTTTTGATGCGACCGTTGGATCGCCCTAAAAGTTTTACAGGACATTCCGGAGGCCGTTTCCCTTCGAGTAGATATGGAATCGCTACTCGGTGAGACGGAGGTCTGGGCCCGAGACCAGGTACCCGGTTCGAAGGGGGCCGTAACTTTTGATTCGACCATTGGATCGCCCTAAAATTTTTACAGGAGTTTCCAGAAGCTGTTTTCCTTGGAGTAGATGTGGAATCGCTACTCGGTGAAGCGGAGGTCTCTGCGCTCAAGACCAGCATACCAGTTCGAAAGGGCCGTAACTTTTGATCTGATCATTAGATCGTGCTCAAATATTTACAGGAGTTTTTGGAGGCCGTTTTCCTTGCAGTATATATGGAATCGCTACTCGTTATAGAGGAGGTTTGGTCACGCCACACTTGAATAACGGCTTATAAGGGCTGAACCTTTTGATCTGAATGTTGCGTCGCGCTCAAAGTTGAAGAGGTGTTTCTGAATGCTGTTTTTCTTGGAGTAGATATGGATTCACTACTTGGTGGAGGTGAGGCGTGGACGCGTCAAACCGGAATAACGGCTCAAAAAGGCCGTAACTTTCAATTCGACCTTTGGATCGCGCTCAAAGTTGTAGAGGAGTTTTTGAATGTTGTTTTCGTTGGAGGACCTATAGAATCCCTACTAGTTCTAGAGCAGGTGTGGTCTCGACACACTCGAATAAGGGCTTAAAGGGGCCGTAACTTTTGATCCGATCGCTGGATCACGCTCAAAGTTGTACAGGAGTTTCCGTAAGCTATTTTCCTTGAGGATTCAAAGGAATCTCTACTCGTTGAAGATAGGGTCTAGTCCCACCAATCGAGAATAACGGCTCAAAGGGGCCATAACTTTTGATTTGACCGTTGATTGTTCTCAAATTTCTACAGAAGTTTCCAGAAGCTATTTTTCCTATAGTACCTATGGAATCAGTACTCGTTGAAGCAGATGTCTGGTTGCGCCAAACCTCAATAACGACTCAAAGGGGCCATAACTTTTGATCTGACCGTTGAATCGTTATAAAATTTCTACAAAAGTTTCCATGAGTCGTTTTTCCTATAGTACCTACGAAATCTCAACTCGTTGAAGCGGAGGTCTGGTCGGGGCAGACCTGTATAACAGCTAAAAGGAGCTATAACTTTTGATCCGGCCATTTGATCGTTCTTAAATGTTTCCAAGAGTTTCTGGAGGCCATTTTCCTTGTGTTACCTATGGAATGGCTACTCGTTGATGTTAAGGTTTGGTCGCGCCAGATCTGAATAAAAGCTAAAAGGGGCCATAACTTTTGATGCAACCATTTGATCCTGGTCTAAAGTTTACTAGACATTCCGGAAGCCGTTTTCCATTGAGTACCTATGGAATGGCTAATCGTTGAAGCAGAGGTCTCATCACGCTAGACCTAAATAACAGCTGAAAAGGGGCATTACTTTTGATTCGACCGTTGGATCACGATCATATGTTTACAGGAGTTTTCGGAGGCCGTTTTTGGTGAAGGAGTTGTGGAATCGTTAGTTAGTGAAGATGAGGCATGGATGCGGCAGACACGAATAATGACTCAAAAAGGTCATAACTTTTGATCCGACCGTTGAATCGTGTTAAAATGTTTAGAGGAGTTTTCGGAGGCTATTTACCTTGTAGTACATATTTAATGGTTGTTCGTTGAAGCGAAGGTTTAGTCGCACCAAACCTGAAAAACAGCTCACAATGGCCACAACTTTTGATGCAATCGTTGGATCGTTCTCAAATGTTTACAGGTGTTTTCGGAGGCCATTTTCCATGGGGTAGCTATGGATTCGCTACTTGGTGAACATGAGGGGTGATTGCTCAAGACCAGAATAACAGCTTAAAAAGGTCATAACTTTTGATCCGACTGTTTGATCACGCTTAAAGTTTTACAAGAGTTTGTGGAGGTCATTTTCCGTGGATTTCCACGGAATCGCTACTTGGTGAAGATGAGGGGCGGTCACGCAAGACCGGAATAACAGTTCAAAAGGGGCACTGCTTTTGTTCCGACTGTTGGATTGTGCTCAAATGTTTACAGGAGTTTTCAAAAGCTTTTTTATCGTGTAAGAGCTATGGAATCACTACTTGGTGAAGATGAGGCGTGGACGCGTCAGACCCCAAAAATGGCTGAAACAGGCCATAACTTTTGATCCGACCGTTGTGCTAAAATGTTTACAAGAGTTTTTGGAGGTTGTTTTCCTTGTAATACCTATTTAATGGCTACTCGTTGAAGCATAGATCTGGTCACGCAAGACCTCAAAAATGGCTCAAAATAGCCATAACTTTTGATCTGAATGTTGGATCGTTCTCAAATATTTACAGGTGTTTACGAAGGCCATTTTCCAAGGAGAAGCTAATGCAACCATATTATTCAATAGTTTCACCCACATTGAACTAGTGTTTTGCCTATGTTTTATATATAAAATGCCTTGATATTCTTTGTTTTATGTTTTGAAGGCACTTTTGGATGAAAGATGCAAAAAGGAGTAAGTTGGAGATAACTGGCAGATTTGACCTTCAGTCGATGTTTTGTGCAGAGTGTGAGCTCTGGAGGTTGAAATGAAGTGATTCCAGTGGCATTAAAAATCTAACATCCATACCTTTCTGGAAATCTAAGGCAAGAAAATATAATAAGGAAGAGCATGGAAATCGCAGCCTTCAAAGTCAAATCTTGCAATCTGCCAGTGTTGACCTTCGGCTATTCCAACTTGAATATCTAGAGCTACAGAAGTCCAATTGATGTAAACTCAATTTTTTTGGATTCATGACTCCAATTTCTATAAACGCTCCAAATTTCAGCCAAAAACGATGTCATATGAGGGAGATATGATTTTTCAAAGATGACATCTGAATTCTGCCAGCAAACAGGTTTCGTGAAGAAACGAGTCCAAATTACGTTCCGAAGCATCTAAACTGATATCCAAGTTTTTATTCAGCAATTTAGCTCCTCTAAGTCAAAGCTTGAAGATTTCATGGAAGGCTATTTCTTCTTTTTTTAGAAAAATAATTATTGAAGTACTTAAATATAAACAGTCTACTTAATGGAGGACTATTTTGTAAAATAGAGACCTAGGGTTTCCTAAGATATAAAAGAATGAGAGAAGAGAAGGGGGGCAGCCAGCCAAGAAGAGAAAAACGCCCCCTTCCTCTAAGAAACCCTAAATTATACATTCTTTCTTCTTTTTGATTAGTTGTTCAACAAATATGCAAGGCTAAACATTTTTTCTTGGTTGCAAGGACACGGAAACCTTCGGATTTCAAGAACTGTGAGATTTAATTTACCTTTTTTTTTCAGTTTATATGATGAATATGTTTGTTCTCCTATGCATATTTCCTATGATTGTTGTTGATGATTGCTAGAGCAGACTCTAAGTTATTATTGTAGACAATCTATTGCTAAGTTTGATATCAAAACCGGAGTTGTGGTATATGAACTTGTGAAGCAACTGAGTTTAATAATTATGGCGGATCTACGTTATTAATCTTAGGGAGAACATTCAAGCAAATCAAACATAGACTGCGGACAGTTATGTTTTCTTGATTAATCAACTTATCTAGTTCTTAAGGCTGTCATTAAATTAAATTACTAGTGCGGACACTGTGGTTGTTTAATGGTTAGGGTTAGTTATACGGCGGATCCGTTAACTAACCAATGTTAAGAAGAGATAAATATTCAGAATATAAATTGATGTTTCGTTTCCATGATCAGTTCTGATTTCTGTAGGTAGATGTGTGCTTGTGACCAAGGTTTGTTCTCTTGATAATTTTCTGATTTTATTAAATTTCATTTGATAGTTTTCTGTTTTCTTTTGCTTTAGCCTAGATAACGTCCAAACCCCCCCCAAATTGCATATCATCTAGCATAAAAATCTGACTTGAACTTCCTCGTGGGATCGACCCCTTGCTTGCTCTATACTATCTTGTGTGTTGTGTTTGAAGCTAGGGTAATTAATTTGTGCGACCGCGACATCGCAACAGAAGCTATGGAATCGTTACATGGAGAACATGAGGGGCGGTCGCGCAAGACCAAAATAACATCTCAAAAAGGGCACTGCTTTTGTTCTGACCGTTAGATTGTGCTCAAATGTTTACAGGAGTTTTCGGAAGTTGTTTTTCGTGTAGGAGCTATGGAATCACTACTTGGTGAAGATGAGGCGTGGACGCATCAGACCCTAAAAACGGCTGAAAAGGGCCATAACTTTTGATCCGACTGTTGAATCGTGCTAAAATGTTTGTAGGAGTTTTCGGAGGCTGTTTTCCTTGTAGTACCTATTTAATGGCTACTCGTTGAAGCATAGATCTGGTCACGCGAGACCTAAAAAACAGCTCAAAATGGCCACAACTTTTGATCCGAAAGTAGGATCGTTCTCAAATATTTACAAGTGTTTCCGAAGGCCGTTTTCCATGGAGAAGCTAAGGAATCGCCACATGGTGAACATGAGGGGCGGTCGCGCAAGACCGGAATAACAGCTCAAAAGGGGCACTGCTTTTGTTCCGACCGTTGGATTGTGCTCAAATGTTTACAGGAGTTTTCAGAAGCTGTTTTTCGTGTAGGAGCTATGGAATCACTACTTGGTGAAGATGAGGTGTGGACGCGTCAGACCTCAAAAACGACTGAAACGGGCCATAACTTTTGATCCGACTATTGAATCGTGCTAAAATTTATATAGTAGTTTTTAGAGGTTGTTTTCCTTGTAGTACCTATTTAATGGCTACTCTTTGAAGCAGAGGTCTAGTCGCGTGAGACCTAAAAAACGGCTCAAAATGGTCATAACATTTGATCCAACCATTAGATCTCGCTTAAATGTTTACAGGTGTTTTTAGAGTTAGTTTTGCTTGGTGGATCTAAGGAATCCCTCCTTGTTAAAGAGAGGGTCTGGTCCCGCCAGTCGAGAATAATGGCTCAAAAGGTCCATAACTTTTGATCCGACCATTGGATCATTCTCAAATTTCTACAGGAGTTTCTAGAAGCCGTTTTTCCTACAGTACCTATGGAATCGTTACTCGATGAAGTTAAGGTGTAGATGCGCCAGACCTAAATAACAGCTCAAAAAGGCCATAACTTTTGATCCGACCATTGGATCGTTCTCAAACGATTACAAGTGTGGTGGCGTAAGACTGGAAGAACAACTCAAAAGGGCCATAACTTTTGATTCGATCGTTGGATCGCGCTTAAAGTTTTGCAAGAGTTTTCGAAGGCTGTTTATCGTGGAGTACCTATGGAATCACTACTTAGTGAAGATGAGTGGTGGTCGCGCAATACTAGAACAACAACTCAAAATAGCCATAACTTTTGACCTGACCATTTTATCGCGTCATCTTTTACTAGAGTTTCTAGAGGCTGTTTTTAGTGAAGTACCTTTGGAATCGGTACTTAGTGAAGATGAGGGGTGGTCGTGCAAGATAAGAAAAAAAGCTCAAAAGGGCCATAACTTTTGATCAGACCGTTTGATCGCGCTCAAATTTTTATAACAGTTTCCAGAGGCCTGATCGTGCTCATATTTTTACTAGAGTTTCTAGAAGCTGTTTTTCATGGAGTACTTATGGAATCGCTACTTGATGAAGATAAGGGGTGGTCATGCAATACCAGAACAACAGCTCAAAAGGGCCATAACTTTTTATTTGACCGTTTGAACACGCTCAAATGTTTACAAGAGTTTTTGTTATTGTTTTTTGTGGAGTACCTACGGAATCACTACGTGGTGAAGATGAGGGGTGGTAGTGCAAGACCGGAACAACACCACAAAAAGGCCATAACTTTTGTTCCGACCGTTTGATCGCGCTTATATTTTTTCTACAGTTTTTAGAGGCCATTTTAAGTGGAATACCTATGGAATCGTTACTTGGTGAAGATGAGGGGTGGTAGTGCAAGACCGGAACAACACCACAAAAAGGCCATAACTTTTGTTCCGACCGTTTGATCGCGCTTATATTTTTTCTAAAGTTTTTAGAGGCCGTTTTAAGTGGAATACCTATGGAATCGTTACTTGGTGAAGATGAGGGGTGGTCGTTCAAGATCGGAAAAAAAGCTCAAAAGGGCCATAACTTTTGATCCAACCGTTTGATCACGCTCAAATTCTTACAACACTTTTCGAAGGCTGTTTTCTGTGGAGTACCTATTGAATCGCTACTTGGTGAAGATGAGGGGTGGTCGCGCAACACAGGAACAACATCTCAGAAAGGCCATACCTTTTGATCCGACCGCTGGAGTACCTATGGAATCGCTACTTGGTGAAGATGAGAGGTGGTCAAGCATGACTGGAACAACAACTCAAAATGGCCATAACTTTTGATCCGACCATTTGACCACGCTCATATTTTTACTAGAGTTTCTAAAGGTCGTTTGTCGTGGAGTACTTATGGTATCGCTACTTGATGAAGATGAGGGGTGGTCATGCAATACCACAACAACAGCTCAAAAAGGCCATAACTATTTATGCGACCGTTTGATCACGCTCAAATTTTTACAAGAGTTTCTGGAGTCTGTTTTTGGTGGAGTACCTATGGAGTCACTACATGGTGAAGATAAGAGGTGATCGAGAAAGACCAGAACAACAGGTCAAAAGGGCTATAACTTTTGATCCGACCATTTGATTGCGCTCATAGTCTTACAAGAGTTTCTGGAGGCCATTTTCCATGGAGTTCCTATGGAATCACTACTTGGTAGGGTGGTTGCGGAAGACCGGAACAACACCACAAAAGGGTCACAACTTTTGATCCGACCGCTGGATCGCGCTCATATTTTTACAAGAGTTTTTGGAGGTTGTTTTTCGTGGAGTACCTATGGAATCGCTACTTAGTGAAGATGAGGGGTGGTCGTGCAAGACCGGAACAACAATTCAAAAGGGCCTTAACTTTTTATCCGACCCTCTGATCGCGCTCAAATTTATATAAGTGTTCTCGGAGGTAGTTTTCCTTGTAGAACCTATGGAAGATTTACTCGTTGAAGGGGAAGTCTTGTCATGCCTCACCTGAATAACAACTGAAAAGAGCCATAACTTTTGATCCAACTATTTTATCATGCTCAAATTTTTACAAGAGTTTATTGTGGCCGTTTCCATAAAGTACCTATGGAATCGCTACTTGGTGAAGATTACAGGCAGTGGTGCAAGAGCGGAACAATAACTCAAAAGGGCCATAACTTTTTATGCGACCGTTTGATCGCGCTCAAATTTTTACAATAGTTTCCGGATGTCGTTTTCCATGGAATACCTATGGAATCGCTACTTGGTGAAGATGAGAGTAGTTGCATAAGACCAGAACAACAGCTCAAAATGGGCATAACTTTTGATTTGACCGTTTGATCGCGCTCAAATGTTTACAAGAGTTTCTGGAGGCCGTTTTCCATGGCGTACCTATTGAATCGCTACATGGTGAAGATGAGGGGCGGTCGCGCAAGACGGGAACAACATCTCTAAAGGGCCATAACTTTTGATCCGACCGTTTGATCACGCTTAAATTTTAACAAGAGTTTTTGGAGGTCGTTTTCCATGGAGTACCTATGGAATTGCTACTTGGTGAAGATGAGGGGTGGTCGCGCAAGACTAGAAAAAAAGCTTATAAAGGCCATAACTTTTGATCTGACCTATGTATTGAGCTTAAATTTTTACAGGACTTTTCGGAAGTCATTTTCCATAGAATGCCTATAGAAACGCTATTTGGTGAAAATGAGAGGTTGTCATGCAAGACCAAAACAACAGCTCAAAAGCGCCATAACTTTTCATCTGACCCTTTGATCGCGCTTAAATTTTTTTAAGTGTTGTCGAAGGTCGTTTTCCTTGGAGAACTTATGGAATACTTACTCGTTGAAGGGGAAGTCTTGTCGTGCCTCACCTAAATAACAACCTTTGATCCGCGTTTGCCGCCCAAATTTTCAAGTCTGGGGCCGTTTTTCGTGGAGTACCTATGGAATAGCTACCTGGTGAAGATGAGAGGTGGCCGTGAAACACAGCAACAACAATTCAAATAAGCCTTAACTTTTTTTCCAACCGTTTGATCGCGCTCAAATTTTTATAAGAGTTTCCAGAGGCCTTTTCTGTGGAGTACCTATGGAATTACTACTTGGAGAAGATGAATAGTCATCGATCAAAACCGGAAGAACATCTCAAAAGGGCCATAACTTTTGATCCGACCACTGGATCGTCCTCAAATTTTTACAGGAGTTTTCGAAGGCCATTTTCCTTGGAGTACCTATGGAATCGCTACTTGGTAAAGATGAGGGATTGTTGCGCAATACCAGAAAAATAGCTTAAAAGGGTCAGAACTTTTGAACCAACCGTTTGATCCTGCTCAAATGTTTACAAGAGTTTAGGGAGACCGTTTTCCATGGAGTACCTTTGGAATCACTACTTGATGAAGATGAGAGGTGGTTACACAAGACCAGAACAACAGCTCAAAAGGGCCATGACTTTTTATCCGGCCGTTTGATCGCCCTCAAATTTTAACAAGTGTTTTCGAAGGCTGTTTTCCATGAAGTACCTATGGAATCGCTATTTGGTGAAGATGAGTGGTGGTCACACCAGACCGAAAAAAAAAGCTCAAAAGGGCAATAACTTTTGATCCGACCGTTTGATCGTGCTCAAATTCTTACAAGAGTTTCTGGAGGCTGTTTTCGGTGAAGTACCTATGGAATCGCTACTTGGTGAAGATGAGGGATGGTCGCGCAACACTGGAAGAACAGCTCAAAATGGCCATAAGTTTTGATATGACCATTAGATCACACTCAAATATATATAAGAGTTTCGGGAGGTCGTTTCCATGGAGTACCAATGGAATCGCTACCTGGTGAAAATGAGGGGTGTTCGAGCAAGACCGGAAAAAAAGTTCAAAAGGTCCATAACTTTTTATCCGACCGTTTGATGGCGCTCAAATTTTTTTAAGAGCTTCTGGATGCCGTTTTCCTTGGAGAACCTATAGAATACTTACTCGTTGAAGGGGAAGTCTTGTTGTGCCTAATCTGAATAACAGCTTAAAAGGGCCATAACTTTTGATCTGATCGTTTGATCACGCTCAAATTTTTGTAAGAGTTTCTGGATACTGTTTTCATTGGAGTCCCTATTGAATTGCTACTTGGAGAAGAAGAGGGGTTGTCACGCAATACCAAAAGAACAGCTCAAAAGGGCCATAACTTTTAATCTCACCGCTGGATTGCGCTCAAATTTTCACAAGAGTTTCCGGAGGCTGTTTTCCATGGAGTGCCTATGGAATTGCTACTTGGTGAAGATGAAGAGTGGTCGCGTAACACCGGAACAATAGGTCAAAAGGGCCATAACTTTTGATCCCACCGTTTGATCAGGCTCAAATTTTTGTAAGAGTTTTCGAAGGGCGTTTTCATTGGAGTACCTATTAAATCGCTACTTGGAGAAGAAGAGGGGTCATCACGCAATACTGAAAGAACAGCTTAAAAGGGCCATAACTTTTGAACCCACCGCTGGATCGCGCTCAAATTTTCACAAGATTTTCTGGAGGTTGTTTTCCATGGAGTGCCTATGGAATCGCTATTTGGTGAAAATGAAGGGTGGTCGTGCAAGACCGGAACAACAGGTCAAAAGGGTCATAACTTTTTATCCAACCGTTTGATCGCGCTCAAATTTTAACAAGAGTTTTCGGAGGCTGTTTTCCATGGAGTACCTATGGAATCGCTACTTGGTGAAGATGAGGGGTGGTCACGCAAAATTGGAAAAAAACCTCAAAAGGACCATAATTTTTAATCCGACCGTTTGATCGCGATCAAATTCTTACAAGAGTTTCTGAAGGCCGTTTTCGGTGAAGTACCTATGGAATCACTACTTGACACCCCCCATTAACTTAAGGCTGCCTCCTCCATACACTAAATGAATCTTTTTCTCAGCTAGTACCTAACCAAGATGATTTGCTGATTCTAAAAACTCTTTTTCTTTCCCAAGATTGGATCCACCGAAAACACAAATATTTCTTATGTGATGACTTGAGGAACCTGCCATCTCCACACACTTCTATTTTTGTTGAATGTATGGGTTGAGTAGAAATGAAGGGAAGGAAGAGAAGATTTTATAGATGAGAAATTGAAAATGCAATCATACCACCTATATGTAGGCTATCTGAAATCTCTCTCTCTCTCTCTATCTATTTATTTATTTTGAAAAAGCATGTGTATGTACAGGTAGTTGTGATTGTGGCTCACCTTATTGAATTGTATTTTATCTTTATGGTTTACAGATACCATTCCTAAAGAACGACATGTTGCATTACAAGTCCATCTGGCACATCTGTGATAGACTTTCAGCCGTTTTGCATGACGTTTCTTTGCAAAAGTGCTTTTACCTGTCCCAGGCATGTACGAAATGAAAGAATTAGAGGGCTCACCTGATAATCAGACCTTTGCTTCAATTAACCAGCGAATATCTTCAAGAATTCCATGATTCATTAACAACCTCAATCTTGCACACCTAGCACGGTAAATTTTTGCAATCGCATTTGGAGGCAAAGTGGGAAAATACTTTTTCAATTTTTCAAGAGTGGTGTCCATTTTCAAATGAGAATTGGAGAAGAGATTCAAAGAAGGGAGAAAGAGCACAGAATTGCACAAATATATATATATATATATATATATATATATATATATCAGTTATTATGGGAAACTGAAAGAACCGACTTAAGTCACGGAGTACCGTTATCCGTCATTTGACCGGGGTGAGAGAGACTAGAAAAACAAAATTCACACCAAAACAAAACACAAAACAATGTGAGAAAAAGAATCAATCTTTATATATAGGATCACTCAATTCAATAGAGTCATTTTCAACTGAAAAATTGTAAAAGTAAACTTTTAAACGATGTCCATTTACCTTGAAAACATTGTCATTCTTTGGACTCTCGATATCACAGGCTCCATATGGATACACATGTTTCACAATAAAAGGACCGCTCCATCTTGATCTTAGTTTTCCAGGAAATAAATGGAGTCGAGAATTATAAAGTAAGACTTTTTGGCCAACATTGAATACTTTTTTCAGTATTTTCTTGTCATGAAACTCTTTGATTCTTGCTTTATGAATTCTTGAATTTTCATATGCATCATTTCTTATTTCCTCAAGCTTATTTATTTGTAATTTTCGCAACTGACTAGCATCATCAAGATTTGAATTGAAAGTTTTAATAGCCCGATAAGGTTTATGTTCAAGTTCTACAGGCATGTGACAAGGTTTTCCATAGACTAGTCTATAAGGTGACATATCTAATGATGTTTTATAAGCACTTCGATAAGCCCACAGTGCATCATTAAGTCTTAAAGACCAGTCTTTCCGATTAAGGTTCACTGTTTTCTCTAAGATCTGTTTGATCTCCCTATTAGCAAGTTCTACTTGTCAACTTGTCTGAGGGTGATAAAGGGTGGCAACTTTGTGTGTGATTCCATATTTCTTAATTAAAGACTCAAATGGCTTGTTGTAGAAATGTGTTCCACCATCACTTATCATGGCTCGAAGGATTCCAAATCAACTCAAAATATTTTCTTTTAAAAACTTTATCACTATTTTGTGGTCATTGTTTCGACTTGAAATTGCCTCTATCTATTTTGAAACATAATCTACTGCGACTAACATGTACAAGAAACCAAATGATGGAGGAATTGGACCCATGAAATCTATACCCCAACAGTCAAAGATTTCAATGACAAGAATAGGATTTAAAGCCATCATGTGACGTTTTGAAATAGATCCCAACTTTTGACAATTTTCACAAGTCTTGTAGAATGCATGTGAGTCCTTGAACATGGTGGGCCAGTAAAATCCATTTTGTAAGATTTTTGCAGTTGTCTTTCTTGATGAGAAATGACCCCCACATGCCTCAGAATGACAAAATTTAATGACACTACTTACCTCATTATCAGGAATGCATCTTTGAAATATTTGATCAGGACAATATTTGAATAAATAAGGGTCATCCCAAGAAAAGTTCTTCACTTCGTTCAAGAACTTTCTTCTGTCTTGGGTACTCCAATGAGCTGGAAATTGTCCTGAAATAAGAAAATTAACAATATTAGCAAACCAAGGCATTGTAGAGACAAAAAATAAAGATTCATCAGGAAAGTAGTCATCGATTGGTGTGATGTCAGATCTTGAATCTGTTGTCAATCTTGTCAAATGATCTGTGACAATATTTTTGGTGCCTTTCTTGTCTTTGATTGTGATATCCAATTCTTGAAGTAACAAAATCCACCGCACCATTCTAGCTTTAGAATCTTTCTTAGAAAGAAGATATTTCAATGTTGCATGATCACTAAAAACAACAACAGGTGAGCTAACAAGATAAGATCTGAATTTTTCACATGCAAATACTACTGCAAGTAATTCTTTTTCAATGGTGGTGTAATTCATTTGAGCATTATTTAAAGTTTTACTTGCATAGTAAATTACATAAGGTTTCTTATCTTTTCTTTGTCCCAAGATAGCATCCATGACATAATTACTAGCGTTATACATTATTTCAAAAGGTAATGACCAATCAGGAGGTTAAATGATAGAAGCAGAAGTAAGCAAGCTTTTAAGTTTAACAAAGGCTTTTTCACATTGTTCAGTCCATTCAAAAACATTTTCCTTTGTTATAAGGTTACATAATGGTTTAGATATTACACTGAAATCTTTGATGAACCTTTTGTAAAAAACAGCATGTCCTAAGAATAATCTAACATCTTTAATAGATTTTGGTGTTGGCAAGTTAGCAATTAACTCAATTTTAGATTTGTCAACCTCAATTCCTTTTGATGAAACAATGTGACCAAGTACAATGCCGTTTGTTACCATAAAATGACATTTTTCCCAATTCAGTACAAGATTCTTCTCTTCACACCTGTTCAAAACCTTTTCCAAGTTAGTTAAATAATCATCAAATGAATCACCAAAAACAGAAAAATTATCCATAAAATCTCAAGAAAACGTTCAACCATAACACTGAATATGCTAAGCATGCATCTTTGAAATGTGGCTGGTGCATTACATAATCCAAAAGGCATTCTTTGATATGCAAAAGTACCAAATGGACATGTGAAAGTAGTCTTCTCTTGATCTTCCAATGCAATTTCAATTTGGTTGTAACCTAAATAGCCATCTAGGAAACAATAAAATTCATGACCTGCAACTCTTTCTAAGATTTGATCCATGAAAGGTAAAGGGAAATGATCTTTTATAGTCATTGAATTAAGTTTCCTATAGTCAATGCATATGCACCAACTAGTAATAGTCCTAGTTGGAATTAACTCATTTTTCTCATTTGTTATCATAGTGACTCTAGACTTCTTGGGTACAACTTGGGTAAGACTTACCCATTTGCTGTCAGAAATAGGATAAATGATTCTATTATCTAGAAGTTTAATGACTTTATTTTTCACTACTTCTTTCATATTAGGATTAAGCCTTCATTGCATTTCTCTAGAGGGTTTAGCATCTTCCTCCAAATAAATTCTGTGTGTGCAAATCAAAAGACTAATTCCTTTTATGTTGGCTATGGTCCATCCTAATGCATTTTTATGCATTTTCAGAGTTTGTAATAACTTACCTTCTTGATGTGCATTAAGTTTTGAAGAGATTATTACCAGAAAAGTTTCATTTTCTCCCAAAAATAAGTATTTGAGATTGAATGGTAACGGCTTCAAATCATGTTTTGGTGGTTGAACACTTGAAGGTATGGAATCAATTGATTGTGGTGGCAATTCTTCAATTTGTGGTCTCCAATTACATGCCTTTGATTCTTCCTGAAAATAGACCATTTGCAAATCGTCAGATTCATTAATCTCAATTTCACTGGAAGTGGTTTGAAATTGAACATGAACTAATTTTTCAATAAAGTTCACTTCCTGTAAATCGTTATTATCTCCAGGTTGCTTGCAAATGTTGAAAATATTCATCTCCAATGTCATGTTTTCAAATGATAGCTTCATCAGTCCATTCCTACAATTAATCAATGCATTAGAAGTTGCAAGAAATGGACGTCCTAAAATGACAGGAATTGAATTACATGTTTCAATAGGTTATGTATCCAAGACAATAAAATCTACAGGGTATATGAATTTATCAACTTGTACTAACACATCCTCAATTATTCCTCTAGGCACTTTTACAGATCTATCAGCAAGTAAAAGAGTTACAGAAGTTGGTTTTAACTCACCTAGATTGAGACTTTGAAAAACCGAATAAGTAAATTCACACTAGCTTCAAGATCAAGTAAAGCTCTTTCAATTTTATGTTCTCCAATAAAGCAAGAAATTGTAGGACAACTAGGGTCTTTATATTTCAAAGCATTATTGTTCTGAAGAATAACATGTACTTGTTCGGCTAAAAATGCTTTCTTTTTCACATTTAGTTTTCTCTTCACAGTGCACAGATCTTTCAAAAATTTAGCATAGGAAGGTACCTGTTCAATAGCATCCAATAAAGGTATATTGATCCTTACCTATTTGAAAGTTTCAAAGATTTCAGAGTTGTGATTGACTTTCCTTTGTTTGGTCATGGCATGAGGAAATGGAAGTACAGGTGAGAAATCAGTCTTTTCTTTGCAATGTTCAGATTCAACCCCTTCTTTACCCTCAAAGATTAACTCATTATCTTTCTCACAAGGTTCAAGAGTGGGTTTTTCAATAACCTTACCACTACGAAGAGTAGTAACTGCTTTGACGTGATCCATATGTTGGCTTCCAGAACTACTTGCATTTGCATTATATTGCCCCCTGGGATTTTGCTGTGGTTGAGATGGAAACTTACCTTTCTCTCGAAAACTAAGAGCAGATGTGAACTTTGCAAGAGTATCTTTAAGATCTGCCATGGTTTGAGCATTTTGAGTATTGATTGTCTCCTGCTTTTCAATGAATGCATGCAATGTTTCCTCAAGATTTCTTCTAAGAGGTGGAGCATAAGGATGTGCATATCTATAAGAATTTTAAAAAGTGTGGTGTGCCTGAAACGGTGGTTGTGAAGTTTGTGCATTATTGTTACCACTCTTCCAACTGAAATTTAGGTGATTTCTCCAACCAGGGTTGTATGTTTGCGAGTATGGGTTATGATTGGGCCTTTAAAAACTGTTTAAAGCATGGGCTTGTTCATAGAGGCATTCCTTGAAAGAAGGCAAAGTTGGACAGTCATTGGTTGCATGTTTATTTGTTTCACAGATTTGACACATAATGTCTTGAACAGATTTTAATTGACCACTCTTTTTACATTCAAATGCCTCGACTTTTCTAGCTAAAGATTCAAATTTGGCTTGGAGGTCATGATCTTTCCTAAGATTGTACATACCTCCACTAGATGTATGAGGTTGAGTTTTACCTGGTGCCTCATAAGTACCCGTAGTGTCCTAATTTTGAGCCTTTTCAGCTAGCAAATCTAGGTACTCCATTGCTTTATCAGGGTCTTTATTTTCAAAAGTTCTATTGCACATCAATTCCATTATTTGTTTATCTTTAGGTGTTAACCCTTCATAAA